>JAWPHD010002699.1:0-244687 GCA_037043455.1 Cyrtodaria siliqua
GAGCAGAAGAGCGAAGAATTCCAACGCAGATAGTCTGTGGATGATTAAGTTTTCTCGAAGATGATTGAAGTTGCTGTTGAAGATTATGGCCAATCGGATTGCTTGCATGTCAATCCGATTGGCTCGAAATCGTCTCATCCAATCAGGAGACATGAGCTTAGAGGGGCCAAATGTGTCCCAAGCAGGTCAATCCGGCTGCCCGTGCTGCCCACGAATCTGTTGACAATGGCTCCTCCGGTATCCACACCGTCGTATAATGGTATTTTTAAAACCCTCAGGGTCACGTACATCATACGACAGGTGTACATCTCGAGACTGTTGTTGTTGTTAAATCACCTGATATCTTCACCGCGTGCATGTACTGATGATGTATAGGGATGCCAGCCCTATACGCCATTACCGGTATGGGGGACGACAACTCTATTCGCGTGGGATTGTACCATACTGATATTACTGAACCAGCATTACGCTTGCGATTTAGTAGCTTCAGTGTCATTTGACCGCGAGTGAGGATGTCTCCTGCGTCCTGTCACAGCACACATCACCTGATGGCTACACCGGAAGTTGGACGTCAGAAGTCCGTAGGCCGAAGCTGAGATCAACCCCACACAGTAGCAGTAGAATCGGTGTCACAGTAATATGGAGTGACGCCTAGGAGACTGAAAACTGAAGACCGAAGAGGGGAAGATGTATTGGGCGTCGGATGTTGTGTGCGGCGCAGGGGTCACACTGTGACGGGTGTGGCCCCAAACTGGGCTACCTTAACTACACCAGCCCAGTAGTTCGTTGATTAACCACCGTAGCGGATGTCGTCCAAACCGCTCCCCACCCTTCCCCCACCTCACCGCCGCAGCGACAACTATATAGAGCAGCAGCGACATGACACGACGCATTCAACGCAGATACAACACCCAGCACTACAGATACAACGCAGCCACTACAAGAAGCACCGTCCAGAAGCTATTGTACCCATCTCTTCAAGATACCTCACGGCTTGTCGAGTTTCAGTTCTCGCAAAAAGACAATTTTACATGATCCGTCTGGTCAACATACTTATATACTCTGTCATTATATATTTATATATGTGGTCGTTGTATTCTTATTAACAAACTGTACCTATACTAGTACATTTTTCTATAGGAGACCTGGGTCACAGTGCGATCAGACCCACTTCCCCACTAGGACCGAGGTGACCCGGACGATTTGACCCAAGGCCGAGTTGGCTCTATAATTATAAATCCCAGGTTTAACCTATTTCATGTTATATTTTTATGTGTATGGGCCGGTGGCCATTATCACCAATAAAGAATTTAATTAAATATATTTGTTTAATATTAAAGAAGTTATTAGGTGGGCCAGGTAATCTTTATTTTTGGTATAACATAGACATCGTCCGACGAGGAAACATAGGATTGGCCCAACAAACTGCCGAAACTGTCACTGGCGCCGCAAAATAAACAAACATAAAGCGCCTGGCATATATTGACCGATTTTTTTACAACGCATTTCTCAAGGTATTTTCGTGTGTAATTTCAGTTTATTTAAATTATTATTATTAGTATGTATAAACTTGACTTAGTCTTTTGGTAAACACTAGTTGTGAGGTTAAACAAAAAAGCTCCGATTTGGAAATAAATAGGGGAAAGTAAGAATATTATATTATGATATGGGTTTTCGCGAATGTAGAATACAGCCTGATAACACTAATGCATTTCCCATAGCCTGTTGAGGCTTACATTATAGCCTTTTGGCCTACCACCAATTTCCTAAATCACATTGGATGAAACAACCACACAGACATGCACTCCATTGATTACGTGAAAAAGTTTGTAAACATACTACATTCTGTGTTCATTGTGGCGATGACAATACATTGTGCACAGGGTTTGAAATTAAAAGATGTCCGCATGTCCTTTGCCATGAAGATTCTACTGGAAACAAGTTTATTGTCCCAGGTTTGGGGACAAGTTTATTGTCCCAGGTGATTTACCTGTCCCATGCCTGTTCTATGGACAACTAAATTTAATATCAAGAAATTAATCTTACATCTTTAAAAATGAAAACTCTTGACTGAAAAAATTTCAAAACATCGGCGAGCACCTTATACATGACGAATAAAAACTCTCTTGTTTTCATTGGTTGAGGGAATGTAACATCACTTTCGTGTAATACGTGAAGTACCGACTGAATTACGAGGTTTATTTTACCAATCAAATTCATTAGACAATTTTACGATAACTGCCGATCTCATGGTACATGTGCATAGACAGTAGGAGGGTTATCTTAAACCATATTTTCTCACAACATTATAAATATTACAGACACCAGTAATGACCTCACTTGACCTTGAATATAAACAAAATTTGGCGATATTTGTCATATGTTGAAAAAAAATGATGAAGACATTTTCGAATCAAAACGAAAATATGATAAAACCAAACATACTCGTAAGTTCCAGGATGCCTGGAAACACCCGTTTAAGAGGTTAGACTACTCGGACGGAAAAATGTTTTGCTCGGTGTGTAGCCCAATTTAACTCTCTGAACGTCAGGCAGGCAGTTTTGTGCGGGGACAAGTAATTGTTTTAAGTTACTTGTATATGGACAAGTGGCCGAAAAAAGTTAATTTCAACCTTGCTGCACATTCCAAGTTTATATCTGTCACAACAGTAAATAGGTCATAAATATAGACCCTAATTTACTATTTTATTTTTAAGCAATCAAACTTTAAAGATTAAACATCATTTTTGTAATGTCTACCAAGAATATCATTGTCAGTTCATTTAAGAAGCCAAATATGAGACTCGAATTTGATCGATCTGTATGAATTCATCAAGAGCGCTGCCATTTTTTGATTCACTGTACCATGATGGTCGATATTTTATTTTAGACCAAGTAGAAAACGGATTTCCATGTTATGGGCATAAGTGTCAAGGTTAAAAATGTTAAAATATGAATATTTAAGTTGTGTGATTTGAGGTATCCAATACACGCACACACACACACACACACACACACACACACACACACACACCAGCAGCAGCAGCAGGATCCCTTGAATCTCTTATTTTATTATTTCTCAATACAAGAATGAGTGTGTAATTTGAACTAGGTTAGATTAAAAAAGAAGCAGATTTGCAATCTTTACACTGATTATTGTTTATTTTCTAGTTTAAGTTTTGAAGATGATCATACCTGTAAGATGCTTCACCTGTGGGAAGGTCATTGGCAACAAGTGGGAGGCATACCTTGGCTTGTTGCAAGTGGAATACACTGAAGGGTTTGTATCATCTTTCTTTAACAATTTGTTGCAAACTTGTCAGAGCACGGCTAGAAATTATCATTTTTCGTTTACTGGACCACCAGTCTTGTAGTTTGGTAAAATCACTAGACCTGCTCAAAAATATGTTTATTCAACAGAAAAGTCTATTTTAATTCTAGTTTTGGTTTCTTTTCATGAGTATTAAATCCATTTTGACGTATTCTCCACATTTCTTATCCAAGCACATTTAAAAGCATCTTGATAAAGACTTTGCTAAAAAAAATATAAGGAATCATTTTGATTAATGAGGCAATTGTTAATAACATCCTGTAAGCATGTATTGACACTATGGAAGTAGCCGGTTTTTAAAAGGTTAGAGAGGCTTGATAACTACTTCAAGATTGAGTAGTCCAGGGCTTTTTTCGGAAATAGGGGAAGAGGCCCAGGTTCTTCAGTAGGGGGGGTGGAAAACATGATTTTCGAGTTAAAGGGGAAACAATAATGCGATTTCGAGATATAGGGGAACAGTGTATTGGGAAGAAATTGAAGATTTGAGTGTGAAAATATGCAGAAGTGGTACATCTTCTATAAATGTATGCCAAACATAATAATGTTGAGAAATTTAGAGGGGGCAATAATGTTAAGCAAAAAAACCCTTTTTTTTTTTAGGGGAATTTTCTCAGCCAAAGAGTGGAAAAAAGTACCGGTAGTCTGTTTTGCTAGGGGAAGTTTGCCCCCTGTTTAGGAAGGAAAAAAGCCCTGTTGACGTATGACTTAAGTAAAAATTGCATTGTGTACTGTTGAATTTTATGTAAATAAACAAGGAAAAATAGATTTTCGTGGGTCCCTTTAATGGTTTAGAGACACTGCTACAGAAGATTGACAATTTGCTGTTGTCCCTTTAATACTCTATTATTTTACAGTGATGCCCTGGGTCTTAAGAGATACTGCTGCAGAAGATTGATGTCTGTTTAACAGTCTCTATTATTTTATGGTGTCCATTTAACAGTTTCTATTATTTTATGTTGTCCTGTTAACAGTCTCTATTATTTTATGGTGTCCCTTTAAAAGTCTCAGTTATTTTATGTTGTCCCTTTAACAGTCTATTATTTTATGGTGTCCCTTTAACAGTCTCTGTTATTTTAATGTGTGCCTTTAACAGTCTCTATTATTTTAATGTGTGCCTTTAACAGTCTCTATTATTTTATGGTGTCCCTTTAAAAGTCTCAGTTATTTTATGTTGTCCCTTTAACAGTCTATTATTTTATGGTGTTCCTTTAACAGTCTCTTTTATTTTAATGTGTGCCTTTAACAGTCTCTATTATTTTAATGTGTGCCTTTAACAGTCTCTATTTTTTTATGGTGTCCCTTTAAAAGTCTCAGTTATTTGATGTTGTCCCTTTAACAGTCTATTATTTTATGGTGTCCCTTTAACAGTCTCTTTTATTTTAATGTGTGCCTTTAACAGTCTCTATTATTTTAATGTGTGCCTTTAACAGTCTCTATTATTTTAATGTGTGCTTTAACAGTCTCTATTATTTTAATGTGTGCCTTTAACAGTCTCTATTATTTTACAGTGATGCCCTAGATGCTCTCGGTCTTAAGAGATACTGCTGCAGAAGAATGCTGTTATCCCATGTTGACCTGATTGAAAAACTTCTCAATTACGCTCCGCTGGAAAAGTGCTAAAACCATCTACACATTGTCGAATCAACCTGAAAGAATCATGAAGTGGGCAATAATTGCTGTTGTTTAATATCAGAAACTGGCCATCTGGTCACTAGTTACTGTGATTTATAATTGACATATTTTATAAATGTTCCATTTTTGGTACCATTTGCAGTAATTTCTTCATGGGTTAGGGCATTTTCTAATCAAGACACATTATGTGGGACTTACCTGGCAATTCAGACTTGAGTGGCGAGTTTTGGTTGAGAGTAAAGACAGGTTTCAAATATTTCATATATATATATATGAAACACGTGAAATAAAATCATGAAATGCGCTAGAAGTTTACAATCATCATTACACATCATGCATGAGGTCGTATTTGACGTTTTTAAAAAGAGTTTGACTTTGATCCAGAAAAATCCATCCATTATTTAACAAAGGGTGAATTTTATTGAGTAGTCGTTTCTGTCGAATTTATAAGGACTGTTCATTCATCTTCGTGAATATGTAGTACACCGATCACAGACTCCTCTTTCCTCACGAGTTCATACAACACAGACGATTTCATCGGGCGCAAACATGTCAAACATTGTAACTGCTTGTCAATATATGTAATTGTTAAACTCGACTTACAAGTCAATTAAAATGTATGCATATTGAGAGTTGTGTTCGTTTTAACTCACCTGGGTCTAAAACTTGTAGCCACACAACCAAACAATCATTATTAACTTGTAGCCACACAACCAAACAATCTTTATTATTTAGAGTTCTGAAAAAAATTGGGAAAAGGTGAAATAATTATCAAAATCGGATGATATTATAAAACAAAGAAGTTGGCGCGACTCCAATATTCATTTTAGAACAACCTTCAAATGGTTATATCTTCTTTGTTTATCATCCAATTTTGATGATTCTGACACCCTTTTCCAGGTGTTTAGCTCTACTGGCCAGCAGGATGGTAAGTTGTCCGTCGTCCGTCAGTTAACTTTTGCCTTGTGAACACTCTAGCCCCTTCATTTTTCATGTGATCTAAACCAAACTTAGCCAAAGCCTTTATATCGATGAGAGCTCGGATGAGTTTGAAAACCGGCCAGATCGGATCAGTAACACCAAAGTTATGGCCCTTGCTTTGCTGAAAAATCCCATTTTCTGCCTTGTAAACACTCTAGGACCATTTATTATTTGATATTTACCAAACTTGCACATATCGTTAATATCAATGAGAGCTCGGATGAGTTCGAAAACCGGACAGATCGGATCGGTAACACCATAGTTATGTTTTGCTGAAAAATCCCTTTTTCTGCCTTGTGAACACCCGATCTTGACCAAACTTGCACAGATTGTTAAAACAATGGAATTTTGGACGAGTTCGAAAACAAGCCAAATCGGATCATTTACACCGGAGTTCTTGTTTTTGCTAAAAATGCCATTTTCTGTCTTGTGAACACTAGTACCTTCATTTATTATTTGATCTTTACCAAAGTTACAAAGAATGTTAATATCAATGAAAGCTCGGACAAGTTTGAAAACCAGTCAAATCTGATGAGTAACACCAAAGTTATGGCCCTTTTTTATTCTGAAATATGCTATAAATTTGACTTTGTTAGCACGATAGGGCCTTCGGATCTTTACTAGAACTTTTCCAGATTGTTGAAATCAATGAAAGCTCGGACTAGTTGAAAAACAGCCAGATTGGACTATTTACACTGGAGTTATGGCCTCATTAACACGATAGGGCCTTCATTTTTCGACGGATAATTTACAAACTTTACCTGATTGTTGATACCAATGAAAGCTTAATTGGACTAGTTTGAAAACCAGCCAAATCGGATTAGTAACACCGGAGTTACGGCCCTAGATTTAGTTAAAAATGCTGTATTTTGTCTCATTAAGACGTTAGGGCCACCATTTGGCCGAATTTTAATGAATCTTTGCTGGCTTGATCAGTACTAAATCTAGTTATATATATCGTCATCGTGTTCCGGTTTAATTAATTTTGGCGGAGTTATAGCCATTTAAAGGTTTTAAAACAAATTTCGTCTGGACTATTTTTCCTGAACCCCTTGCCGGATTCAACTTTGCAGGGATGATCAGTACCAGACCTAGTGGTGCATATCATCACCGTGTTACGATTGAAGGTCTCGCATCTAATATCTCCCCCTGAAAGCTCACGGACCTGTAGACAAAGGGATAACACAGACTTGCATGCATGTATTATGGAAATGTTTCCTTTAACTCCTCACTCCTCTGATAACACTTCATTCAAGCAAATCTATCAATTCGGGGAGCATCCACAGGTTCTACTGATATTCTTATTTACAAATAGTCAATCGGGGTAAGAAAAAAAAGAAGACCAACTTCGGGGGTTACTTTTTAGCTCACCCGAACCGTAGGCTCATATTGAGATATTGTGACTGCTTTTCCGTCATCCGTCCAGCGTAAACATTTGCTTAAACCCCAACATTTACTGACCCGGTAGTAAATATTTGTAGGAAGGGCCTATCAAATTACCACTGCTGCACACAGCCTGTCTGTCAACTAAAATAGCTGATGTAAACATTGTCCTACAAACACATGCTGAAGCAGCCGACTCTATATTTGAACTGAATCGCAATAATATTTCACAAATGAACATTGCAACTTTTCCTATACAGTTATAACCACACAAAATCAAGATTCCGTGCCTTTTTGAAAGTCTGTTGGCAACCGGCTTTAAATTGTGATGCTTTACATTGTCTGGTTTTGATGATAATACAGAGCAGTTCATAAGCGTCTGCTGCAGCAGGCTTGTTGATAAACACAGCCACGTGGGAAATGTTTACATATATATAATAGCAAGGGTCATAACCTTATAGGCTCCTCCGGCAAATTCAAATTGTTTGACAGTTGGTTTACATTATTTTTTGAAACTAAACTTTGCAAATGATTGTTCAAAAAATAATTACACCAATTGATAATGTGTATTTGTGCAACTTTTCATAATTGATTTTGCAGTAGTTTATTTAAATTTTTGAAAAAGGGACCTCTGATGTGAAACAAGCATACTTTATATAGAAACCTGCCCCAGCGCCATCTTCTGGCTTTTATATGTCAGTTGGGGCTTTAAACGACCTACTTACATAAACCGCTTAGCCAGTCTTAACGAAATTGCACATCGACGATACTCAGATCAATACCTTTAACAGTATTACAAATTATATCAAAAGTAACATATGCAAGATGGTTACCATTTCTGAAAATAGCCCAAACTTAATTGTTTTCTGTAAGAAACGCTGAACAGATTTCGACAGTTTTTTTAAAAATCGTGAAACCATATAGTTTTACTCTCAAAGTCATACAAATGAAGAAACTGGGATTAAAAAAATGAATAAGCCTAATCCCAAGGGTCCAACATTTGTATATAACGAGCTTTCATGATTTATATTGGGAAATACTTGAAACGGTTCGAGATAATGCTTATACTTTAATTGGAACATCTTTAAAAAATACACGACCTAGATGTAGCATAAACTTGTGACCCTCTACTAAGTTTGTTGAAATTGTGACTCATGTGTTAACTTTTGTCCCGATCCTAGGTTAACAGTTTTATCTAGAGTTATATAGGAAAACACCGGGAAAAAACCTTCTATAACTACAAAAACTAGAGCCTTCATGTATTGGATGTATAATGAGCTATGGTCCTCTACCAATTTTGTTTAAATAATAACCTTGGGATTAAAGTTGACGCAGTTCCGGAGTCACATATTTTCGAAAATTTATATTGGGAAAAAAATCTTCCCTGAAACTGCAAGCGATAGAGGCGTTCACGATTGAGCATGGAGTTACCTTCATACTGACGCAATGTCATCGCGTGCTCAACCCCGCCCCTTCCTCGCTGGCTGAATGTAAACACGAGTGTGAAATAAATCTCGATTTGAATCCGGCGGAGATGTGCTTTAGGCATATAAACCAGCCAGCATTACAGTAGAATTGCTCGAGATATATACCTTGAATATGCTATTTAAAAGTAGTAAGTTTCATCACTGCTGGGGAAGCACGAAATTATTTACACAATCCACAGTATCTATATAATACAGCGAAAAGGTAAATTGTACTCGGTGTTATGTTATGATATCGATTTTTGTCACGTGAGACTTGTAGGCGAAGCGAATGGGAGGTGTCTACTAGTTTCAATTCACTGAGTACTTCCAATTTATGGACGGCGTCATCGGTTGTTTATATGTCTGACGCGTCAAACATCCATTCACATAATCGATGTAAATCCATGCTCAATCGGGAACGACTGAGCATGGGACTGTAGAAGTCTAACGTTATGCATCTAACATAACTTAAGTGGTCCTTTTCTAAATTGCTGACCCTGCGGTTAAATCGACCCGTCCCGGTGGTCACAGTTTTACAGAATTGTATAAGAACATCTTAAATAAATCTACGAAACTATAAGAATTAGAAGTCTAATAATATGCGAAGCATGAACTCATGGTCCTCTACTAAATTTGTTCAACAGTAAACGTGGGATTAAATTTGCGCCTGTCCCCGAGCGACACAGTTTTACAAAGTTATATTCGAAACTAATCTTCGCTGAAACTGTAAGAGCTAGAGGTCTAATATGTACCACTGTCGATTTGTTTAATGTCAAAGGCATACCATATCACCCACTTATTCCTGGGTAGAACCATATACCTTCCACTATTCGTAAGAATAGAACATGTGTTTCGTTCTCTTCTCATATAAATTTATACAAATCCTCTGATTACATTTTCCCTCGTCCCGGAGATCACAGTTTTAGAGTTCTATAGGAACATCTTTAAAATGTTTTATCTGAAACTACATATATTATAGTATATGACGGTTTGGACAGTAATTAGTTACTTTCAAACAACGTGGGTATGGCTGCTGTTTCCTTGGCAAGAATTAATGTGTATACACAAATATAACGAACTTCATTTTGCAACGCACTGCATGCTTGGTGGTGGGACCCATATATAGTTCGCCACTATGCTGTGCGATGACCGGACAGGCTGTGGACCCTATGATGACGTTTACCTAAAGCCCAAAAGGACGGTGATGTTTGATGTTTGTCTGCAGTCTTGTCTTGTGTCCTCAATGGTTTATTCTCTTGTTGTTCTGGCTTCTGCCAAGGTCATTGAGTACCTTCTTTGTGGCTTTCTAGGCTATTTTTTTAATTTATATATACACGAGCATCTTTGTGTTTTACTTATATTGCCTAATGCTGCCTTATTGGTTAGAGAATAGTTCATGGCGGGGATTTTTTTATTTACACTACATTTTATTGGGTTGACAGTAGGGTAAGTATGAGGTTTGCTGCACCCTAGGACCTAGTTTAAACACCCAGCGGCCTTTTTGCCACTGAACGTTCCAAGGCGGTATCCCTATTGCCAACCCTTTTGTGTTTGTGATGTCTTACTTGGCCTTTTATTCATCTTTAAAGTTGTTTCTGTGTGTGTTTGTGGTTGACTGTCGTCCTTGAATGCTACTTTTCCGGATTGATTTTTATATCTATATTGATGAATTCGTGCGGTTAGACTGTGACCACAATTATTAATGTTTTTGCGTTAGACCGAAACCGCGGCCATACGGCCCTTGGTCTCGATGATATTCCTGTCTCGCCCACCAGATATTAACCGGGACAGATGACAGATATTAACCGGGACAGATATTAACCCGGACAATATAAACCCGCTGGAAATGTTAAAAATCTTCATAATTATTTTTCCGTTGGGTTACTCAACATAAACAAAATACTAACCGAATTATCTCTTTTTCCCAGGAAAAGGAATGTACAGTGTTGCGCATGCGCAGTTATACTAATATTACAACTGCAGAACTAACTTACAGAAACAGTGGGTGCCTCCAGATAACTTTGGCTGTAATAGTGTATCATTTTTCAGTTTGGTCAAATTGTGCCATTTGTATAACTGAAGCCTAGATTCAGTTGTTGAGTTTTTTTCAATAATAATAAACACGTTTACTGTTATAAGCCCACTATTTTCATCCCGTTGATTTGGGCTTGTTCTAAGATACTAAATTGCTTTCAAACAGAACAATACCGGCCATAATGTTGAATATAAATACAGGTGAAAGTTTTAGTTTATTGAAGTCTCGTCACGGTACAACATTGATACAGTGCAAACAATATAAATAAAAGGAAATGGTTCCATTATGTTTAGATTACACAGAAGGGTATTCATGCAAACATCTCGTACTTACATTATAACACGGTTATCATTGAATGGTTGATATTGGACTTAATCATTCACAAACAGCTGAAGCAATAGGTCCAAATGACCTATCTATATATGCTACTCAAAGTTTGCTAGGCACCAATATTTCAGTTCTACATTTTACGGTGGCTGGTTTTACCAACAGCATAAAACCTGCAATTAATTTTGTTTTATGATTAATTTATGTAAAATTCATTAGTTTATTGTCAAACATTTATTAGAAAACAATTTTCTTGTGCATATTTGCATGTCACCCTACAAAATACATACTTTGAGGAGTATATTAACCGCTCAACCAAAGTGCATAGCTATATATGCTCGTTATATCTATTAAGTTGAGTGTGTGGGTGGGTGCAACTGAACATTTGGGTATGCCCTGTGACAGTTAAACTTTACGACACAAGCACTTGGGGTGGGGGAGGGGTTGCCAGCAAATAATTTGTCGAACTATTGGGAGATTGGGAGGGGGCCAAACATACTCTGACTCTCCCACCTTTAGTCATATGTCTAGGAACAGGGTGGTGGTGGCGGGTGGTGGTGGTGGTGGCCACCATCCTGTTCCTAGACATATGACCCAATTTCTAACAGAAATATTAACACATATCCCATAGTTTAAATCATTTAAATTAAAAAAATACAACACAAGTTTGAATTACACGAGCCTAGTTGCATCACAGCGTTTAGTCAGCTTAACCAAAATGAAGAGTGCTGTATTAATATCCACGCAATAGCATTTGAATGATTGATGATAAGCGAGCTCGACTGATTTGCCTTTGTTTTAAGATTACATTTCGGTAAACGTTGACCATGCATATATATTATGCGTCTTCGTGGAAACCTATACTATATTTAAAGTAGCTATCTCACCAACAAGGTTTACCACCACCAATTACATGTAAACCTCCGAGGTGTAGTCGAATGTAGTTCCTATAATAAAAAGTAATCCTTCCTTTTTCGATGGAAACGGGCATTATAAGTAGGGGAAAACTGCCCATTTCTATTCGATTTTGTGGTTATATGTATAAGAAGCGTATTAATAGGTTTTACTGGATCACTGATGAACATTTTTCGAAATTTCGACTCTATGCTTACACTTTGTGAGCAATGACAACATGCGATCAATAAAAACAGCTGTACCCTTGACCTGTTTAGTAAACAAACAAGAACTTTCTTACATGTCTTGTGACCCCACGTTTTCTGGTGATTTTTCAAGTGGAAAAATAGTTTTCTATATGAACATTACACTGCTGCATTATCCATACTTGAGTTGAATTTGCAGCAAAACATTAATATGTGACACTTTAAAATTGGTGTCTATGGGGAAAATAATTAGTGCTTTCATACCACAACAGCCACATTTTACAACATATGTACACCGTTGTTTAACCTACTGACGACGAGGTACATATATCAGGCCCAACCCGAATACTGGAGCGTCGAATTAAGAGTTACCAACTCATAATTCATTTTACGCATATTCAATCACGGTTATTTTAAAAACTCTTTAATATACCTATACTTTTAATCGGTACATACATATTATTATGTGACCTGAACATCTGGCCAGTGTTTTGATAAACGGTTTTGTAGTACAATTTTGCCGTTATTTGGAGGGTTAGTAATATATCATACATATCACTATCTAATTAAACTATCTCATAAGTTATATCCATAAGCCTATGTGAGAGTAGAATTGAATTCCATTTTCATTTTACGTTTATATTTTACGTATTATTCAAAAAGTAAATAAAAACAAATACTATATACATCATAACGATTACATCAAGATAAAATTGGCTTGCAAACTATATCGTCTTGGAGATTAATTTAACTGTGCAAAATATATCGTCTTGGATATTAATTTAAGTGAATATATCTTAACACATTTAAACAGAACCAAACATAATTGCATATTTAATGTCACTGGGTATATATTGTGTACTGCATATTTCGAAACACAAGCGAAACCAAACTTTAATATACAATACATTTATAATGCAGATTTTACATTATAATTGCATACATTTTATGGCAAAAACAGAACCAAATGTTACAACATGACATTTATTTTTGGTTGCTACACACAAGTGATTTACAACTGTACACTACATTGCCCACAATTTTATTAAATGTAAATTCGTACGGATGGCGGGAGGTGTAGAGTACTGGTTCTACCCAGGAAAAATGTGTGATCTGCAGACAAACAAACAAATAAATGTAATGTCATAAACAACTTTTGTAATGATCAGTTATTGGATGTTCGTTTGTTTGTATGCTGTTTTACGTCATTTTCTGGGTAGATCCAGTCCTGTACACCTCCTGCCATCCGTAAGAATCGACACTTCCTCACTACAAGTCGAGCTCCCAGTGGGATTCGAACCCGCAGCGGTGAAAGACGAGAAGAGATTAGTTATTGGAAAAAAATACATAATTATATCTAATATTACTAAATACATATATCTAATATTACTTGTGATCAGATCTGCTTTGAACTGATTAGCTTCGTTTTCTCAACTTCACATACAATTAAAATGTTACTGAACATATTGAAACATCGATATCAAAAATAATCTATACATTCGTATAATTAGTATACGAGAGGCGCCCCACTTATATTTGAACACTTTTATTGTGTAACTGAATCAACTATCTTGAAATTCTCGCCGAATATGTTGATTGTAATGTCAAGTCTAATGATTCCTTCGATATGAAACATTATGACATGCACTATTATGTGCTTCCTAATGTTGCTGCATCCGCATTTTTGAAAATGGGTAGAGAATGACATTTTCAAGCAAAAATCGTCAATTATAAAAATAACTGAAATACAAATTTTAACACAAATGCTTTTAAAATATCTTTAAAGGTTATAGTAATCCGATATGTCCATGCCTGAACGTAGAAAAGTGTAATATGCATTTTTTTTTTAATTTGTCGATTTTCAAGATTTTAGCGAAAATTAACATGAAATTCAACTATGAAAATGACTAAATTTACGAAAGCGTCTAGTTCAAGAACATTAACTGCAGGCATTTTTGTGACTTCCTCCGCTATAAAAAACAAGTTTCATAAGTTTCTCAAAAGAAAAGATAGAAAAATATATAACTTAAAATTTTGGGTCAAAACACACACATTTGCAAATAATGATAAAAATAATATATTTGTTTACCAAATATATCTTTATAAAGTATACGATATACATATATGATATACATCAACAATAACTGTTCATGTTTTTATATCACAAAATATGATAAAAACAGTTATTTTGGTTAATTTATAAAATTATCAGTAACACAGGAGCAAATTTTCCTATTATCTGTCAATGTTTTAATATTGCAATAAAAGTCGAGCTTTTAATTCAGCATCTATATTTTTGTCTTAAAATAAAACATACGATCATATTTAAATTATAAACACAGGTTTAAACAATTATGATATGCATTTAGTGCAATTATTTGGTTTAAGGTAATACTCCACGGCAACAGCAACATATAGGCTTCAAATTAGAAAATGGTGTACACCTTATTCAAAATGCAATTTAAAAAGGACCGCGTGAAATTGGATATCATTTTTAAATGCATACGTTCTAAATGACAGTTTCACATCATTAAATCACGTATTTTTTATGACAATCACTTCCGCTGAAAAAACCCACCTTAAACAAAAGTGTTCAAATATAAGTGGGGCGCCTCTCGTACAACTAGAAAATGCGTCAGTTGGACGCGGATGACCTGTTCTGCATTTAAGAGAGTAAAATAGAAAGGAGGAAGACTAAGTAGAAATATTCTGTTTATTTATGACGGTAAAGAACTGGAAATTACAAATCAATTACCATATCTGGATATTAAAATGTCACACTGTGGATCATTCCATAAAACATTTGAAATATCAAGCTTTAAAGGAAATTTTCAAATTCAAGTCATACTTAATTAGCTTTGAAGGCCTTAAAATAAGCCATACTTTGAATCTATTCGATAAAAGTAAGTATAAAAGTCGAACAGGAAATTCAGCTTTCACAGACCACAGTAAACCCAAAAACACGCAAAACGACAAACATGAATATAGCAATGTTAATAAGGAATAAAAGCATATGACGTCACAAACACAAAAAAAGGTTGACAATAGTGCTACCGCCTGGGAACGGTAAGTGGCAAAAAAGGCCGCTGGGGATTTAAACCAGGTTCTACAGTGCACCCAAACCTCACACTTACCCTACTTCATCCCAATAAAACTGGACAGAGTAAATAAAGAAATCCCCGCCATGAACATTTCTCTAACCAACAAAACCGCGTATCTTTCCTATTCGAAGTTACGGCTTTACCGGTGCAGCATCTAAGTTACGGCTTTACCGGTGCAGCATCTAAGTTACGGCTTAACCGGTACAGCATCTAAGTTACGGCTTTACCGGTGCAGCATCTAAGTTACGGCTTTACCGGTGCAGCATCTAAGTTACGGCTTTACCGGTGCAGCATCTCTAGAAAGGATTCACCTTTTTGTAAATACACTCGAGTGATATGAAAACGCAACACGGGAATTTCCGCTATATATTGTATGTACAATATGCTGCTTTTAATCGAAAGGTACATGGCTACGTAAGACCTTTCCTTCTGGAAAAAATACTAAAACAACAAATAATACAGCAAATAATATTCCTTCAATGTTTCATTATTCACAGAGTACGCGTTTGGCTCAATCATGTGAGCAAACTTAGGATGCAACATTTTGCAAACTATTTACGTTAAATACAGTACTGAACTAGCTCAATTTTTCAAAGAGCTACTTCAACATTTATGAAGTTCTTGTTACAAAGTGTAGTGTGATTAAAACGTCTATAACATCACAGTTGTGTCCTTTCTCTAGTTAACTGCAACTTTCTTTTTAAAAAAACATCTTGGGATTTCTTTGGAATATTATGTGCAATTAAGTGTGCAGTATATACAATATAAAGCGGAAATTCCCGTGTTGCTTTTTCATATCACTTGAGTGTACGATACTAGGTGTAAACAGATATACACAAAATAACGTTATATATAGAACCTCACTAAAAAGTCAAAGACTCTCCCATGCTATCCGTTTCTGGTTTAAAATAAAGCGCACTGACAATAGAAAATATATTAACAAACTTACAATATGATGATCGACGATATATTACAAGTTAAAGACATAAGAAAAAAATGGGTTTTAACGATGTGTTGACTTTTCACGGAGTCGAAATATTGGTCTGTTTTAAAATAATTTTAAGAGCTAGAGATCCTCTCTTTCCCCAATTTTCTGGTCATTTGTGAGTGTATCTAAGATAGTTCTTTAAAAACAAGTTAGTTTTTTTCATCCAATGGGATTTAGGAATGGGGGTAGTAGGCCAAAAGGTTATAATGCAAATAACGCTCAGGGAAATGCAATGCAATAGTGGTAGATGACCAAACCTTAAATTGTTCAGATGATTTTTTTATTATTATTATTATTATTATCATTTTAGCAAAGACACGTATTTCACTAGGAAACATATCAAAAATGATTAGAACGAAATCAAATAGAGTATATCACGAAACTTACTATCTAGCAGCAACTACAACTTGCAAATATCCGACTAAAATATCTATTCCAAATATTTTTTCCAAAATAAATATTTAAAAAAAGTCGTATATCATTAAACGATAATTATCTGGGAGTAAGAATTCTGATTCCTTGCAAGCTTATAATTCGCCCCACACTTTTCCGGCGTACTATGCTGAAAAATCCGAAAAGTAGGCTTTAAGAGCTGTAAGGGTCAATTGAATTTTGAAGCCAACATTTCGGTTGCTGCTAACGATTTTATTTTTCATTCCCTTTTGCTGACTTCTGAGTCTTAAGGAACAGGTAACTTCGCCTGAGCCATGACATTCGAACAAATCAACATGTCGCTGCGCTGTCTGGAAGAACTGAAAAAGAAAATAGGTGTTTTTGTCCAAGCATATTTTATTTTACATAAATTATAAACGAGTATGCTAATATACAAATCAGCCTGCGATTTACTTAAGGCGTTTGGTAATGCGAATTACTTTATTCTCGCAACGTCGCACCCAGATTAAATTTCTGATAGTTATATCTATATAAGAGTTATCATCTCATAATTAATTTTACGCATATTCAATAACGAGCATTTACTTTTAATCTGCACATATACATTATTATATGATTGAACACATGGATAGTCTTTTGATGAACGGTTTTGCAGTGTAATTTTGACGTTATTTGGAGGGTTGAATTCGATATTTCGATTTTTCTACGTGTTATGAAAAACATTAGGCTTGTTTAAAGTGCGTAAAGCCCTTCTGAATTTTGCTTTGCTGTCGGAGGGGTATGCACTGTTAGGGAGTTGGAATATTAGCATAGAGCAGCGAAGAAATCAGAAGCGGGCCAGTTGACCGAGTCAAAGCGTTAAGTGATTCATTTAAGGGTAATGTAATATAATTGTAAATATTATAGTATAAACATCCTGGCTACAGGAAGGACATATTAAGGCGTTTGGTAATTACTGTATTGTTTTATTCTCATAACGTCTCGCAGATTAATTTGTAACACGTACGTCTTCTGATTTGCTTCTTTATTTTGGATTGACAGATTTCATCAATCAGTAGCTGGCATTTCACCGATCGAGCAAGGCTCGTTTGGGGGCTTGACCTCGAGATAACCTTTGTTGTAAATAGCTTATTAAGATACTATAGCTGTATGTACGACCAGTGGGCACACACACACACACACACACACACACACACACACACACACTTGCTATGCCCGGAAGAGGCAAATAGAAAGTGTCTTGCCCAAGGACACATTGGAATAATAACTACTATAACAGACTCAAGAAATGTAAAACTATGATACAGAATCCAGAAATATAACACATGATGGTCCTTACTTTCATTCTTGTTTAGAAGGAGGACGAGGTCGTCGCCGTTGCTAAGTACGCAATATCCACAGCGACCAAGACATGTAGCCTGTATCCTGAGGTTGTTGTTGCTTCTTGTGAATCCGGTAATTGTGTCTTTATATCCAGCGGATACCCATTGAAGCTGAAATGTAAATAGGTAATCAGCTTAACAGGACACATAGCTATGCTCAGATATACTAATGTGAAAACAAACACACATATTTTCAGACATGCTAATGTGAAAAGACACTTATTTTCAGACATGCTAATGTGAAAACACAAACACGTATTTGCAGAAATGCTAATGTGAAAATAAACAACATTTGCAGACATGCTAATGTGAAAACAAACACGCATATTTTCAGACATGCTAATGAGAAAAGACACACACATATGTTGCCGACATGCTAATGTGAAAATACACACACATATTTTCAGAAATGCTAATGTGAAAACAATCACACGTATTTGCCGACATCTGAATGTGAAAACAAACACACATATTTGCAGATATGCTAATGTGAAAATACACACACACATTTCAGACATTTTAATGTGAAAACAAACACACATATTGCAGATATGCTAATGTGAAAATACACATAGATACTTTCAGACATGCTAATGTGAAAACACAAACACGTATTGCAGACATGCTAATGTGAAAATAAACAAACATTTGCAGACATGTTAATGTGAAAACAAACACACATATTTTCAGACATGCTAATGTGAAAAGAAACTTATTTTCAGACATGCTACATGTGAAAACACAAACACGCATTGCAGACATGCTTATGTGAAAATAAACAAACATTTGCAGGCATGCTAATGTGAAAACAAACACTCATATTTTCAGACATGCTAATGTGAAAAGACACACACGTATTTGCCGACATGCTAATGTGAAAATACACAAACATATTTTCAGAAATGCTAATGTGAAAACAATCACACGTATTTGCAGACATCTTAATGTGAAAACAAACACACATATTTGCAGATATGCTAATGTGAAAATACACACACACATTTTCAGATATGCTAATGTGAAAATGCACAAACATATTTTCAGACATGCTAATGTAAAAATGCACGCACATATTTTCAGACATTCTAATGTGAAACAAACAATCATATTTGCAGATATGCTAATACGAAAATACACACACATATTTTCAGACATGCTAATGTGAAAACACACACATGTATTTTCAGTTTGCAGACATGCTAATGTGAAAACAAACATACGTATTTACAAACATGTTAATGTGAAAACAGAGAGAGAGAGAGAGAGAGAGAGAGAGAGAGAGAGTGAGAGAGAGACATATATACAAACAAACAGACAGACAGAGAGAGAGAGAGAGAGAGAGAGAGAGAGAGAGCACGTTTTTCTTAAAGGGGTTGATGCACTATTTTCAAACAAGGTTTATTTAAGAAGGCTCTGGAAAACTTGAAAAAAGATGAAAGAATTATTAAAACGCCAGAAAAATAAAGGAGATATGACCTATTGAAAATTTGCAAACAGCCATAAATGGAGGTGGCCATCTTGGAAAGATGACGTCATCGCGCCTATTTACCATATATATTGCATACAAAACATATTTTAAAGCAAAGAAAATCACTGCAAATAAAAAATAAGAATACAATATAAACATTTTACATTTTTTTGTTTATTTATTTTTAATTTTGTGTATTTATTTTTAATCAATTTGCAGTGATTTTCTTTGCTTTAAAAGATGTTTGGTCAATAGCTATATATGGTAAAAAGGCGCAATGACGTCATCGTTCAAAGATGGCCGCCTTTATGTTTCTTTGCAAATGTTGTTATTGCATATTGAATCACCTAGAGTGATTGATAGGAATAACTGGTGATGTTAAGGAATGAGATACCTGCTTTTTTCATTTTATTATATGAATATTTTGAATTCCTACTAAATCAGTAAATTCCTATTTCATATAATCAGTAATGAACTGGAAGTGACTTGCGGTTTCACTTATTATAAGATAGAACATTTCGCAAATTTGATTTTGTTTCGTGCCGCATACTCTACCGATTTATCTCATAAAGAGATTCATAGCTCTATGGTATGTATAGAGTAAAAAAAACATTGTATCTCATCAGACGGTGCTTCCGCACTCATCTGTGTGCTTTCGCTCAAAGAACTATGGAATTTGTTTACAACCGGACTATTTCGACTGATCATTGAGTACGAATGGGTGCCTTCATTTTTTCTTGTTTAAACAAAAATATATTTGTCTTTAGCTATCTACTATAATTTGCTTCCTTATTTAAAACAGTAAAATTTACATATATTCACGACTTAGAGTCTTAAACATGTATACAGTAAAATAAAATCGTCCCCACCTCTTTACCGCCTACACTAACGAAAAATCGTTAGTGATGCGTTAGTGATGTGCCAAAGCATACAGGTCAGTGCCACGATAGTCACCTGACCGGAGATACAATGGTACAAAACCGTAAACGCTATGATTCCCACAGCTTAGAACAGTAATCGGAGTTGTGAAATGAATGAGGAAGCACAGGATTCATCCAGACCTCTCGCGAGACTTCTAGCGCTCGCAGTCAGCACGAGTGTGTCTGGATGGTAGAGACTAGATTGTCGTCATGTTTTTAATACTCAACGTTTGTTTTTTTCGTCATTATTGTTATGTGTTTGGTTATAGATTATGTTTACTTAAACAATGCACACAGTTACAAAGTATTGCATAACATTGACACATTGAATGCCAAAATAGTGTAACGGTAAAATAACGTTTTATGCTTTTTGTAAATTGTTATTTATAAGTCATACAAAACAATGATACTAAAACACCATTTGAAATGCACGTTTAAATGCTTTGATAGTTTGACATTGTCAGTAATTAGTTGTTGTTTTTTGTTTTGTTTTGTTGCTGTTGTTGTTTTTTTAACTTTTTTTTTTATAAACTTTCTTCTGATTCAAGGAAACACGGCCATCTTGATTAGTTTAAAACGTGCGGCGTCCTGTTAGTTTTTCTATATAACTTGTATACTCAGAAATCATTATTAATACGTATTTTAATAGTTCAAAGTACATTGTTTTGTATATAAGCCATTGCTAAATATATTGCACCAAAATTGTATTTAGACATATTGTAGAATAATTAAAAAGAAATTAAATTCTAAAGTGTATTACTTCTTAGTTAATTATATACACGGGTTTAAAGTTAAAATAATTTTGGATTAATAATTTGAGGTGCTCATTTTAAAGTACTATACATACTTAAACATTGATGCGTCATATTAAAGGCAGAATATGCTTAATAAAACGTAAAATGAAACAGTTGACGAAGTACTCGGCAGCGTTACAACTTAAACTTTACACACTATTTTTGAATAAATATCAGTGTACTAATTACGCTGTATCCCATATACACTGCGTAGACGCTAAGCAACTATTAAATGTTTTAACTTTTACAATATTCCAACTATCTTTGCTGAAATTAAGGTTTTATTTCATACCACAGCCGTTTTTGCTTCTTGGAGAAGGGGTTAGATGGAGTAAGAAATTTAATACTCGGACCACGTTTAAGCCTATATCTAAACATGTGAACTCTCTGAATACAAACGTTGGAGCTCCGATTAGGGTCCATGTCTGACCCAGGGAAGACACAAAGCAAAAACCTGATAGTTTAAATTACTACATTGCTACACTACAATCAGTTCTAAAACGAATAGTCAAAATCTATGGTGCGGCTCTTGAGAAGAAGGTGTTTTAAGAAGTTGGCTATTTTTAGTAACGGCCCCCATTTGTTTAATGTTCGACTGACCAAATACTTTCTTCTATAAAGCACTCCTCAATACAGAAGCATTTATATAAAACATTCAGCAAAATTGATTCCACGGTTCCAGAGGAAAATGCTGCAAACATCTTTTCTCTCTGTATTTTTAAAATGTTTTTTATAAAAACTTTAGAGCCCACTGGTGGGGTCATTTTTGACACGGGGGAAAATAAAAAAATACAAATTTGATAGTTTACTTTTTAATTTTTTTTTGTCAAAATCTATGGTGCAGTTCTTAAGAAGAAGACTTTATAAGCTTTTTGCTACTTTTAAAACTATTTTGAAAGTCCGATTGACTGTTTTCTAAGGTACACACGCATTTATAAACATTCACATTACAGCAAAACGGATCTAGCGGTTTCAGAGAAAGTGCTGCTAATGCCTTTTCCCTTTGTAACTTATGTGATCTTATGAACATTGGAAAATGTGCCGTCTGTACTAAACGTATACTGTTTGTCATGTTTATATGATTCTCAAATCATATACATTTCAATAAAAAACTGTTTGTCATGTTTATATAATAAAAAAGAAAACACACATATTTCTCATATTAAACATTTCATATTATATGTATACAATTGAAGTTTTATATAGTTTTCATATAAGAATAAATTCTTAACAGGTTTGTTTTGAAAACACACCCATGTTCATATACATTTCAAGAAAAACTGTTTGTCATGTTTATATGATTCTCAAATCATATACATTTCAATAAAAAACTGTTTGTCATGTTTATATAATTCTCGAATTATACTTATACGGTTGAAGCCCGTTGCCGGCGAAGCCGTATTGCAGTAACGCGAGTATCAAATCTTACTTGTTTTCAAACATACTACGCGATTTTTATTTTTCGTCAAAAAAAAAAGAGTATGATAATGGACCTTTGGAAACGGGCGAGCACGACACATACGAAATATTGCAGTCTCGGTTTGATTGATTGAGACTGTTCATGAGCGTTTCGCGCCGCCATTTTCAATTCTAAGGCTGGACAGCATTTAGGTCCGTGTCTACTAAATAAAACAGGCTGTGATTGGTCAAAAAAAGTATAGGGAATCCGATACTAATGTTTACCAAAATGAAGTCATGGATTGGATAAAATAAAATGATTGAAATAAAACAGCTTGGGAATCCACTCATAAATATGTTTTCTTCAATATGGCTTATTTAATATAGATTTGTATAATTGTTTTTTTAAAATTATGAAAAATGAAAATAGGTAAACTCTGACATTTGGCGGGAAAACAACTGCATAACTTAGGGTGAGAGCCCGAAACGACTAACTTTTCATTGGACTCGCCATGAAAAAAGTTCCTCATTAAATGGTACATTGATGTAAGTTTCAGGCAAGGGGTGCCATATATGGCTACGAGGTATTGGGAAGTCAGAGGCTATAATCATGATAATACAGGCCTATGGGAAAATCAATGGTTGTCTGTGACAAATAGGTAGATGGCGCATGATGTATGTTGATATCAATTTTGTCACTTTGGATTATATCAGTGGAGCTTTTTCGTTAAGATTTGATGATATGTCATCTGCTGCAACTGTATGATTAAAATGGATCTAAATATGATAAAGTTTCGGGTAAAATAGCCAAAGGTTTATAAAAAACACTCTAAAACAGCTGCATTGGCATAAGATGGATCTCCTGGTGGGTTTTATTTAGGGTGGGTGAGGAGTAAAGACACAAATTATTATGGACAGAAAATGCTAAAGTGGCCTGATGATCTAGTCACTCTTGAAGGTGTCCACTGCCTTGCTCTTTTGCTAGAACGCAAACTGTTACGTCATGATGTCCCCAGGCTAAATGCTGATAGTGAGCCCTTGGAGGTCAGTCATACATGTCACAACACACTATGTGTGAGTGCCAGTCACTTGACACTGAAACACAGGCTGTAAATCAGACTGTCAGTTATTGGGAACCTGCACGTTATCGCATGAACCTGGTTGTCTGTTTAAGCCGAGTGCGAGAGTAGGAATGTTTGGTTCCGGAGAGCAGGTATTTGGTTTTCGGGCCTTTTTTTCGGAAGAATGGATTTTCGTTGCTTAAGTAGTTGCGATTGGATGTATTGTTTCTGTTTTTGGTGTTTTTCATGGAGCTTGTACAATTTGATTCTTCTAATTTTACGTTTAATTTTGCTGGCTTATGTTTTTTCCTTCACCTTTTGTTTTTCAGATGCCTTTCAGACGCCCTTTGGGACAAGAGTAGACCTGTCTCCACTCGACTTCCAAATTGAATAGGACACCCAGCAGCATTGCACAGTTTACGTATCGAGTCACTAGTCCCATTGTTAACACTGCATACGGCACTGTGAGCCCGCCCAGAAAAGTTGCGTGAAAAGGTCAGATGTTTAGGTAAGGATCTCTTGATATCTCTATTAGTTGCTGCCACTTTCTGTGCATTCATATTCAGTCTAGTCTTCCCTAACATATCATCACTGAGCCTGTCGCCAAAACAGTCAATTAATGTGTCTTCATTTGCCTTATCAGAAATATTAATTCTGAAATCTCCTTGGAAGAAAAGTACTCTTTATACTCCAATTGTCATCATTTTCGCCCTTACAAACTCCAGAATCTTTTATAACATATGCATTATCAGATGAATATGTAAATGCATAACTCTGTCAAACGTTTCAAATGCAGATGCTGCATCCCAAATGTGTCAAATCAAAATAATCAAACCCAAAATGTATCCTCTTCATCATTACTGCCATCTGTGGCAATGCCATACCACTGAGATTTACCCTTCTGCATTAACAATTCAAACATTCTTCAACACTTGTAGAAGCAATTGCACCATTATAAAGTGTGTAGTTTGTGGTCATCTGGGCGATTTTAGATTTTGGAAACATTTTGCAGAACAGGGGACCAGCATGATTACTAATTGTGATTGACAAGTTATGTTCTACCACGAATTAATAGCATTACATATTTGGAAGTGGGTGACAAGACAGTCGCTAAACTTTCATATATTATTGACACTAAATATATTTAAATTAATGAATAGGATTACATATTTGGAGGTGGGACAGTGGCTAACCTTTATTTTACCTACCTTAAATTCATTTTATCGTGGGTGAGACAATGATAATTCAATATCACTACTGAATATTATATTTGGAGGTGGGTGACATTACAGCTAATTATCTTTTATTTATTATTAATATTAAATATAAAGTAATTTAAAATAAATTCATATTGCAAGGTGGGTGACATGATAATCACTAACCTTTTCATTAACAAAACATCCTTCAAAACAAAGTCAGATATGAAACATCATCAACACTGTTAACATTTTGGAACAAAGACAGCCAGGACCAAGATACACATGATGGCAAGTTGCACATGGCACATACTTGATTGTTAAAGTAAATGCATCCAGTTTGAATGTGTATGACTATCACTGTTCATTTTAATTGAAATTTGAGATCCTGAGACTTGAAATCATTATTTTCCTTTATTACATAACTTCCAGTATGGGAGTGTATTAAACCCACACAATATTTAACATGTTCCACTATTGTAATAAATACGCAAAGTTTCTTTTCCGTTCAGCTCAATGTGCATTTACATGTAAAATACCGGATTACGGAAATCAACGAGGTAATATGTCGTACGGAAAAGACCGAGTCATTTTATGATAAACAGAATCTCACATTCATGCTTATCTTACTGAGTTTACTGAACTCGTTGGATAACATTTATTATATATACTGTATTATGGTTAACCCAGCGTCACATCATATATTTTAACCAACTTTTTTTAAAGTAAATTCAATATTAAACACGAACTCATGTAAGATCCTCTATTTCATATTCTTTAAAATATTTAGCTTCGCCCGTCTTGAAACTTTGCCTTGTTCATATTATGATTATTATCACAGACCTAATAACAAATAGGTTGGACACTATGAAAATTGTGTAAATTTCAAGTGGCACAGTTCGAAAATTTCACAAAATATTTCCCAACTTTAAACAAACATATCATGAAGAGTTTTATAGATACAAGTTTCATTCAAGCCAAATACCATCACACATTTTTTCCAATGATAGTATTTTGTTTTCTCTTACATTGAGAGCAAAAAAGGAGTTTGATGGAAACTTTGACTATGTCAAAACATTGATTTTTAAGAAAAAAGCGAAAATTGATGACATTTTAAACTTTAAACATGTTTTTATACAATTTCTTATTTTGAAAACAAACATAAATTATTATAATCCCATTTTACTATTCACTATGAATCTTTTGGATGTATTCTCATCAAAATCGGTGAATAATTGAGAGAGAAGATAGAAGGAAAAGTTAAGGTGCCACGTGATATTTTGGTTACTTCATTGGTTAAGCTAGGAAGTTTCCTATCTGTTTATTAATATATCTGTGTTCTTATATAAAAGATTTAATAACATAAGCATGTTCTGCTCTATTTACATGTATGTAAGTAAATTATGCAATAGGTATGGTATGAAAATCATATACGAATAATATGATAGTCTTGATCATCTTCGACGCTTGATTGTAAATACAAACGTCTTGACCGTGTGTGCAGAAACAAATTTGAAACTGGAAGCACGCGACCGTAATTATTATTGTTTTATTAAAGTATACTGAAAGGAAAAAGAAACGCAGGGTGCGTATTTCCGCTATATATTGCATATACTGCACACTTAATTCCATAGATATTCCAAGGAAATCCCAAGATGTTTTGTAAAAAAAAAGTGCAGTTAGTTAGAGTAAGGACACAACTGTGATGTTGTAGACGTTTTAATCACAGTACACGTTGTAACAAGAAATTCATAAATGCTGAAGTTCCTCTTTGAAAAATCGAGCCAGTTCAGTACTGTATTTAATGTTAAGTTATTGCAACATTTAAAGCCTAAGTTTGCTCACCTGCTTGAGCCAAATGCGCATTCTGACGATAATGAAACGTTAAAGGGGTAACCATTGTTGTGTTCAGTGCTGTTTAAACCTTCTTTCTAAAAGGACAGGCCTAATGTCGCTCTGTACCCTTCGATTAGCAGTAGCATATTAAACATACAATATATAGCGGAAATACGCACCCTGCGTTTCTTTTTCCTTTCAGTATATTTCTGACCATCCGCATTTAGTTCATCGAAATTTCCTCTTTGTTTATATATAAATGTATTGTCTTTCTGCCTACTGTATATCTTGGATTGCAGGTGTTCCTGTCTCCGCCAATCAAAAACCTTACCAGTATATGTCAAAAATCAAACTTTGTTCAGGAGGACTGTTCTAGACGTAAACTTGTCTTGAAAACAAGCAAGCGTCGCAGACTATAGTTATTGAAATAATCCGTATAACAATGATTTCGTCACTCTGTCACGTCGTACAGAGATTTATTATAGATCGATAGCAGTTATATCATGCTCGTATTAGAAACAAGTGTAGACATTTAAATTCGGATCTTTAAGTTACAATAATTTACGGAATACACCTCGTAGTGTTCGTGGAAATGAATATGAAGTTGTCGAACCTTTTTTTTCAGGTGTGAACATTTTACAAATCATCGAATACAATTATTTGCATATTTATCATCAGATAAGTACCACCGTTATACAGCACGGAAAACTTAAATGATGAACGAAATACATTTTCTTAGAGGTTTAAAAAATCATAAAATAGACGAAACGTTTCAAAATTAATAGTATGAATTGATTTTCGATTTCCTCTTCTGTCGTTTTTATAACTGAGTATACTTGAAAACACAACACTTGGTGTTTTTTTTTTAATTTCTAGAGTTGTTAAAGAGTCCTCGTGTAAAATGTGTTTTAATTTAAAGAAGTAGAGCAAATTGTATGCAATTGTTTGTCGCCATATGTTAACCTTTGGGACAAAGAGACTTGTTTACTAACATAAAATACAATCTTGATTTTAACAAAAAAACAGCGGACTAAAAATAATCAGAAATCAAAAATGTATCGCTTTTAAATGTACTGATATATGTTTTCTGTGAGCTTTTACGGGAGGATGGGTGGGCTCAGTGGGGTGGCGGTAAGGTATGGGGCAGGGAGGCTTGTCACGTGTGGAGTTGTTATTGATGAATGATACTTTTCTACATTATTTGATAGTGTGTGTGTGTGTGTGTGTGTGTGTGTGTGTGTGTTGTTCTTACTATTCTAGTATTAACAACGTATTTCTTTGCTTTGTTTAACATATATATAGTTAAACAAAGCAAAGAAATATATTTTCTGTATATCTATTGCTATAACCATTTTGTTAAAATCAGCCTATATGGAAAGGACCGTAACTGATGTCGTGATAACTTATGTTCCAATCCATTATAAATGTTATTTATTATTGTAATTGTATATCACATGTATTTATGTAAATAACATCAAGCAATTAAATATTATTAATCTAAACTATTTTTGGTAACAGTGGCTATTTTAAAAACCCTAATGACGTAATTAAGTCAGTGCTGCTAACGCCAATATAAATGTATGTTAAACATGTGAACGAACTAGCTATGTACACACTTTGGGCCCTCGGTGTTGAACCATTATTGAGCCTTGGGAGACAAAACCCAAAAAATTATTGTTTATTGCTAGCGATCACTTATAAACAAGAATTTTCAAAATCTATGGTGTGCTTCTTGAGAAGAAGCGTTTTAAGGTTTTGACTATTTTAGTACTTGTACTTAAACACCAGCCATTTTGAATGTCCAACTGACCTCCTTTTTCTGTAAAGTAGTCAAGCATGTAGAAGCATCCCTGTAATATCTGAACAAAAATGGTACAGCTAGCTGTTTTAGAGAAAGTGCCGCTTACACCGCCGACGACGGCGACGCTCATACTGACGGAGAGTGCGCCATCGCATAAACCATGCCGACGTTTGGCCAGTAGAGCCAAACATGACCATGGTTAACTATTTGTTTGTGTTTGTTACCCTAGGTTTATTACCATCGGATCGACCATCAATCCTGTTCCAGAGGTGTCGATCATAAAATTCGCTCCTTCTTGCTTACAGTTATTTGGCAGGCAGTCGAATCCTTGGCCATATTGTACTGGAGTACCTCCATTTAAACTGAGAAGTTTAGCGCTGTTGCCATGTATAAAGCCTACGTGCGTGAAGTCCGACCTGTTCACGCTCATGTTCTGTAACGGGAAAACGATGATTTGTTAAAAGCATTAACAATTTACCTTACTCTCAATTGACAAAAAACGTTAACGTATTCATATTAAAACATTGTTTTAAAGTTACTCAGTTGAAATGCCAACAGTTTAAAGAGTATTGTAGCATGAGCACTTAATTTCCGTTTGTATTTGCACAGGTGTAAATCGTTTAATTGAAAATAACACCTGTCAGAATAAATGGTGTACTCTAACTATCAGTTATCGGAAGTTAGAGTATGGCAAGCAGATGAAATAGACATGCTACAAAACAAAAAGAGTATGGTCTTACCTGGTTGGTTAATTTAAACATCTCGATGAGCTACGTCCATCTCGATGTTTAAATCAACCAACTCGTGATTGGTGAGACCATACTATATTGCTTATTAACCCTTAACCCGCTACATATATAATTTTAATGGACTGTTCTTTCTTTGAATTAAGACCATTCCGTTTATGTGACAAGGTGTTTTGGGGTAAATGACTGATCAACAGACGCACATTGGAAAACCTGCTGATCTGGGTTTACAATGGACGCAAAGGCTATTATAGTTGTGCTTAGCGGGTTAAGGGTTAAATCTATCCAAAAAGACGCTGTAGTTCGAGTCTGATAGTGGTTTAACGTAAATTCCCCCCACCCACTCCCCCCAACCCCCACCACCAGACACACACACACACACTGACGTGAGAATTTAAAGGGACACACGGCATTCTTGATTATTTCATCCATCTGTTGCATAAGATCGAGCACATCTATTCACTATCGATGTTTTATAACACATTTGGATGTTGAAATGTATCTTATTGCAAAATATCATTGACGTTTAACAATACATCGTCTTAACTTAGATGTTCGGCACATTTTCCTTTTGTTGAAATAGGTAGACACAATAATATCTCATATGAAAATAGAATGTGTGCTAGATCTATGTAATTCCTATAAACAGAAGAAGGCTGACGGTCGAATGGTGTTTTACGTCATTTTCTTCACATTTAATGATATATATGACAGTCGATTTTAAATGGTGGAGGCAGACCACCCAGTTTTACAAAGGTAGAACAGTACTGTACACCTCCCGCCATCCGTAAGAATCGACACATTCTCGCTTACAAGTCGAGGTACATGTACATGTGCCAGTGGGACTTGAACCTGCGCCGGTGAGTGGCGAAAAAGTGCCACGGAATTAACATGTGGCCAGGTGTCAATCATTTATCCAAACCAATACTATACCTCCGACAAACAATAGCATGTGCAACAATATAATAAAGCACGTGTATTATGTCGACATATTTTAAGTAAGTTAATATCTTGCACTCATGTTTGGTCAATACATGTACTGTGTTAAAAACTTGGTGACCGACATACTTAATACATGTGGCCATTCGAGATGACCAGGGCACAGCAATTAAGAATAATTGGTAGCTACTAAAGTATTGACAGCATAACCTGGATAAAACGCACTTATGCAAGTTCAGGCATTAGAATAAACAGTTGGGGTGATAGGGTTGCCTTGTACTCTAACGAACAATAGGGTGGTTGTGTAAGCATCGTTTTGGTCAACCTTATTCATTATACTTTTAGTAACAACATGACCAAACGTATAGCCTAATGGAAGGTTTGTTTGATGAAAAAATGAGATCACTGCGGTAACGCACTCAGTGTGACGGGGGTCACCTTGTTTCTGAACAATGGGAGGCTTATATAAGTACCATGTATCCAGTAGTATGTAAAATGGGTTATGGTTCCTCTAAACTCCCTAAATGAAAAAGAAAGTAAATTTAGTTTTATATGTGTTGTGCATGTTTTGCATATAGTTTTAATCGTCTTCGAACCAAGATTTTGAAAATAATAATGTTTTTGCACAATTTTTTTTATTATTATTAATATTTTGTAAAAATATAACGGAATCTCAAGTTCTTTTTATTTTACGGCTTTGGACAAAATAATTATGAAGAAGTCAACTTCATTGTTTACCTCAGGCAGTGCCATTTGAATTTTGTCAAAATTTAATGTCAAAATACCCATAATTTATAAAACTAAAACACCTATATTTTCAAATATATTTACAAATTTGGTCCTATTTTTATGCCTATTTTTATATCTTCACGTGCATGCTTGCACGGGATATTATGGTAGTTTGACAGCTGGAAATGTGTACGGTTTTATGTATGTTTCATGCTGATCGGGAGGCGATCGCATAAGCAACCAACTTAAGCTAGGTGAAACAATCATATAGCTAACTTTCTTTGTCAAATGCTGTATAGAAGTCGTTCATATTGCAATATTATCATATTTTTCGCGATTTCTGAAGTGCCAAATAACATACGAATAACATACACAGGAAATTATAACCGAAAAAGTAGCTCCCACGTTGCAGGTGCACGTCGTAAATGTGAAAATATTAAAGGATGTAGTAACTGTGTAATATTTATAGAAAATTAGGATGCTTATGATCTTAAACACGGAAATAGAAAACTTTATTAAAATTGAGAAAAACTCCCCATCTTACTCGATGAGTTTGAGAAGACTATTTCTGGCGTAAGAATACAATTTCGTCAAAACAGAGTGAAGCCAGACAATTATTGTAAACAAACGTCGGCGAACCTATAAATAAAGCGACATGTTATGTCCGATCAAAGAACAGTATTGACGGTATGGTTTAATATAACAAGGATGATATATTGCATGTTCATTTTTTTCTAGAAACCTCACTTAAACGCGTGTATTTGGTTAATATGCATCGCAACTGTTTAGGGCAAAAAATGGCGACATGCAGTTCAACACGAGGTCACTTTCGAGGTCAAAATACGTAACGTTATATTAGTTGGCATGGTATTTTCGGCTTGGCACAGCCTTCATTATATCAAAACAGAATTATTTTCATAATGAATTTTTATTTATTTCTCATTTTGAAGTAACTTGAGATTCCGTCGTTTGATGCCCAAATTACGGTTAGATTTTTACAAAATATTAATAATATATAAAACAAAATTGTGCAAAAACATTATTATTTTCAAAATCTTGGTTCGAAGACGCTTAAAATGATATGCAAAACATGCACAAACTCCAACAAAATCACATATAAAACTAAATTTACTTTCTTTTTCATTTTGGGGGTTTAGAGGAACCTTAATTATCTTGTTTACTGCAAAATGCTGAGATTTGTACTCTTAGTTTGGACAGCTTTGAACCAGTTTTTATAGTCATGTGCAATACACTAAATTCCACGTGGCCGTCAATATCTGGGTCATTTATGATGATATATAAATGTGGCGTGAGCGAGCAGTAGAGGGCAGTTCAGATTAGATTAGATTGAGTTCAGAGCTAGACAGACTGAAGGTTTTGCTTGGTGTGTCCCGGTCGGGCGGCGAGACCCAGACTCTTTTAGATAAGCTAAGGTGCACACGGTTTAAGACGATTTATTCAAAGTTACATTTTACTCTGGTTTTGTGAACGTTAATTAGATAGTAGTTTAATAACATATATACTAAAGACTATTATTGTGTTAAATATTTTGGGGCACTGCCTTCGCATATGAAATAAAACAAGTTTACTCATTACTAATCGTATTAAATGCCTACGAACTGGAAAGAAACACAGTTAACTTGCAAATAGCTTACCTTGATATTGATCCTGATCTTGTCAAACAGTATTTTCAATGAAGATAGATCTGTACAACCAGATTTGACCGGAAATGAGCCATTAGCATAGTTGCTGGTTCGATCCACGGTAATATACTCCACTGGCGTTGCGGTCTGCATACCATGGCAGTAGACTTTCACCTTGGCACCCAGCAAGTGGGTGGGGTATAACCAATATTCACCATCACTTAAACCATTATTGCGCAATTTGACATCGGAACAGGAACGTGGTTCTATAAACAAGAAAGCAGCATAAATATCCAGAGCTAATTTCTTAATTGTAAAAACAGGTTATATTTTTGGCATAGTTATGTTATATAAACTGTACTAAATTTAGAACTATGAAAAAGCATTTGTTCCAGGTGTATATTGCTTTTGTATTTAGTAACTTGAAATTTCATGTCAATAAGTCGAAATTTCGAGTTATTAAGCAGAAATTCCAAGATATGTATACGTAAGTCAAAATTAGTTATTAAGTCGAAATGTCCAGATAGGTAACTTGTAGTTTGAGATACGACTTAGCAACTATAAATTTCGAAATTAAGTCAGTCGAAATTCAAGATACTCTGTCACACTTCCGAGAAACTCATAATTCTCTTTTAAGAGAAAGAGAATGCGTTTCATCTCTCACAGCCAAGCAAGTAAGGGATAGAACATTCGAGTTATGCAACTTATTTTGTCTAATTATCCATACCTTTGCAATGGAACATAATCTTGCTCCAGGTGGCGTCTTCTTGACAGGTAATGTATGGGTCTCCAATCAACTGTATCCCGTCCTTACACGCGTATTTGATTATTGTGCCAAGTTTAGTCAGGATTGTGAGAGGAGATGCACACTGGACAATTGGCGGTAACTCACATTCTAAAACAAGATTGAGATGAATCAGTCTAATATTTATATAAATTTAAAATGCCATTCAGACTGTGTGCAGCTCTTCTATGGTAATTATATACTGAAAGAAAAAATAAACGCGACGCGGGAATTTCTGCTATATATTGTATGTACAATATGCTGCTGTTATGGCTACGTAAGATTTTTCCTTTCGAAACAAACACTAAAACAGCACGTAACACAGCCAGTAGTATTCCTGCAAAGTATCATTATTGACAGGGTACGCGTCTGGCGCAAACTTAGGATGCAAACTCAACATTTATGAATTTCTTGTTACAACGTGTACTATGATTAAAAGGTCTAACACATCACAGTTGTGTCCTTTCTCTAACTAACTGCAACTTTTTTGTTTTACAAAACATCTTGGGATTTCTTTGGAATATTATGTGCAATTAAGTGTGCAGTATATACAATATATAGCGGAAATTCGCGTGTTGCGTTTCTTTTGCGTTTCAGTATATATACTGCACACTTAATTCCATATATATTCCAATGAAATCCCAAGATGTTTTGTAAAACAAAAAAGTTGCAGTTCACACTACACCTTGTAACAAGAACTTCATAAATGTTGAAAGTTGCTCTTTGAAAAACTGAGCCATTTCAGTATTGTATTTAACGTAAAGAGTTTGCGTACGCTGTCAATAATGAAACTTTGAAGAAATAATATTTGCTGTATTATATGTTGTTTTAGTATTTTTCCAAAAGGAAAGGTCTTACGTAGCCATGTACCACTCGATTAACAGCAGCATGTTGTACATACAATACATAGCGGAAACTCCCCGTGTTGCGTTTCTTTTGCGTTTCAGTGTACAATTTATAGTGGAAATTCTCGTGTCGCGTTTATTTTTCCTTTCAGTTTACATGTTTATACTCGCCTGATCACTGAATGAACTGTTCTTTTGCCACTTTTCACCGAATAACTTGCTTGTCGATCTAGAGCTCCCGGTTCAATATGCAATCTGAAGAAGCTACATCAAGTGCTCGTTACCACATTTTGTAAAATGCAGTTGCTCACTTTACACACGTGTCATTGTATCATCATCGCAGCTGATCATCTGATTATTGATTTCTGGTATATTTCTGTTTTAGACGTGATATATTGTTAGACAGCGGGTATGTACTCTCAACATATAGCCCTCTCAAAATCTTGGAAACGAAATAAATATATGACCGTGTACATTTTGGGAGGACTAATCTCAAAAAGTACCGAAGGAACCAAATTGCTGTTTGCAGCGGAGGAAAGAGCTCACATTGTAAGGGTATGTGCGCGTTATTTGAACAAAATTCGGTAATTATTAAGGTAGAAAAACCCTAACTGAATCGAGCGCTTTGTTTACATTTCTTTTGCAGTGAAACCGTTCAAAAAGTCACGCAGTTTCGCTCCTCTGTTCATGGTGTTTTGACAATTTCCTATTATGGAATAATAACATTAGTAACCTTATCTACGCCTATTGCTACTATCTATTTGAACTGTTTTACAATTAGTCATGATCATCTTCGACGCTTCATTGTAAATACAAACGTCTTGACAGTTTATGCAGAAACAAATTTGTAAACGGAAGCACGTGGCCGTAATTATTATTTTTTATTAAAGTATTTCTGACCATCCTCATTTAGTTCGTCGATATAATGACGAAGTTTCACTCTAATTTATTGTCTTTCTGCCTTTCTATATATCTTCGATATCATGTGTTTCTATCTCAGCCAATCCGAATCGATACCAGTATCTCGGCAAAAGTCTGACTTGTTTAGGAAAACTGTCCTAGACGTTTGTCTTGAAAACAAGCAAGCGTCGCAGATGATCTAGACTATTTTACAACGAAAGTTTGTGGTAGGGGTGGTGATACGATTGTACACACGATTGTGCCGCGCGCACCCTATTCCGTTGTCCTCATCTTCCTAACACATAACTGGAAGTTACTTTTTCAGAACATGTAAGAAGGTGAGCATGCAGCGATCCATTTACAACCTACGTTTTGAAGCGAACTATCTTGACACAAGAAAACATGTTTTATGTTTAACGAAACACGTTTCCGATACAGTAGTATACATTAATTAGCAAAACGTTTTACTCTCGACAACATATATAGTTTTAAAAAGAGGAGCTTTTAAGAAATTCTTCATTAGCAATTGGATGAAAGCTTGGGTGTTTTGGGGTTATCGAGCACGATCAGTCTTGCTTTAAAGTACAGAAACTTGTTCAAGCCGGTACTGCGTGACAGATGATGCATATTTTATTAATTTTCATGAACAAGTCGTTGATATGTGGCGTGTGAGAATATAAAATTCAGTAGAGTTATTACCTACTGGTCCTTTGGGATCATCAATCCCATTAGTGTGGCTTTAAAAGTAGAATATCGCTTAATCCGGTGCAAGGATGCGTGAGAGATGTTGCATTTTACATTACCTGTCATGAACACCCTCAATAAAACCGAGTCTGCTACTATCAGCTCTTGTTTGTGTTTGTTGCTTCCGAGGGATTCCCTTTTCAGTATTTATTTACATTGCCTCTCAATAACCAGTCGGTGCTAGGTGGTATGAGAGGGGATGCATTTTACATTACCTCTCAAGAACAAGCCGGTACTAAGTGGCATGAGAGGATATGCGTCTTATATTACTTCTCACGAATAGACTCAATACAATCTTACTTCTCTGGTTTGTCCCCTTTTCAGTATGTTTTGACATTCACAATAGCTTTGTTTAGTGCTGAGTGGCGCGGCCGTAACAATCGTACCGTGCTACCAACCATTAGTGCTATTACGTTCTTTTGAAGGTAGGATATTACATATAATCATGTAACCGAGTACATATACGTTTCCGATTAACATATGAAGGCAATTATTTCAGCACTTTGCATTACATTCACGGGCTGTGTACTTTGTTTTAATAAAATAAGGTACGTTCTGTGGCGTGTTCTTCTATTGGGACTCATCGATGTTATTATATTATTTAATTGTTTGCGTATGGTTCTTGTAAATCTATATATGAATTTATAGAGGTTTCCCTCATTGTCAATTAAGCGAAACCAAAGCGCAATTGCACTACTAAATCAAACATTATTTTAAATTATGTCCTTACGGACTGATGCGCTCTTCATTTCAGTTGAATTATGTTGAAGCATTGGTCATTTAAGTGCGACATACACTGTCAGTTACACCGTCATCGTAGAGGAAAGAAATGACATTTTTGTACACCAGCAGTGAATGCAAACCCCACCTATGAGTGTTCGCAAAATAGGGCATGTAACGAAATCGATAGTTACCTGAGAAAAATGGACCATGAAGTAGTGCCAGTAAAAATTGACGTACACTGCTTGCTATATGCTGTTCCTCAACGTTTTGAAGCAGAGCACATTATGACCATAACTTATGAAGCACTGTGTGTAAGTCTTACAGAAGAAGTAACACCAAAATCACGACGCCGAGTTTGCACAGAATGGTATGACATTGAGCGATATGTTCTAGAGAAGGTATACAGCAATGAATGAGACATTATACTGTCAGCACTATGTAATGCACTTGGTATAACTGGGTTCGCCTTGCAGTAAAAGGGCACATTTTGTGGGTAGTTAGCACACTTGAAAACAATGCACAAAAGGATGCCAACCCTGTATTTTTACCGTAGTCTGTACGATCTCACCCGAAAGTACCACCTAGGAAAATTAATAGAAAAAGCCACAAAATGGGTAATACGGTTATACTTACTGATACGCCAGTAAAGCGTGCCATCAAAGAAGAAACTATTGCCAGAGATCTGACGAAACAAAAGAAGCATACACCTTCTTCGAAAGCTGGAAAAGTTTCAAAGAAGACAGTCCCGAAGAAAACAGTCCCGAAGGAATGAAAATCCAGTGCTCCTATAGAATCATCAGCCGAGGAGGAATGTTTTTCCTAGTGTGTGTAGAGTCTTATGGGAACAGTAGGTCACGGGAAAAGTAGATCCAATGTTATTGCTGTAAAGGCTTGGCTCGTCTAAAGCGTACCGATGTATCTAGAAGTGGATTGTATGTTCGTCATAACTGTGATTCCGATGATGAGGTGAACCTCTGATGGAACTTAGGCTTATCTCATTGTGTCCAAATGACAAAACTTCAGAAAAAAAAGTAATTTTGTTTGCCTTTATCAGAATATATTTTTTCTCTGGTTTTCATAATTGAGCTAAATAACATAGCATGACATACAGTGATTGCTAAACAGGATAAGCTCGCGCAGTACGTGCACTAGCTGTATTTCGTAAATGTTTTTGCCATTGTTATTCTATGAAATTGTTTATTAAAATGGCTTTCCGTTTTATCTTAAGATCAAGATAGAAATATAGATATAAAAATCGAACAGGAAAAGCAGCATTCAAGGACGACAATCAACCACAAACACACAAAGAAACAAAAAACAAATTTAAAGATGAATAAAAAGCCAAATAAGACGTCACAAACACAAAATGGTTGACAATAGGGCTACCGCCTTGGAGCGCTCAGTGGCAAAAAAAGGCCGCTGGGAGTAGACAATAACGTCTATTGATAAAATAATAATTCATGTTAATAATCTACTTGTATCTTATCTATCTTTATAAGATAAACACCATTTGTCTGCTCCAAACTGAAACATGTTTAACTCAAACTCCTTTTAATTGAAAATGTTAAGCTTGTCCGACTGACTTTTAGAGATCTCGAGTCACGTGTAGTTTGTTTTGTTTAGGTTGATCTGCTTTGGCTGTAGCTGTAACAATATACCCCATGTGATGTAACAATATGACCCACATAAGGGGAAAGTTGTTACACTTGGACCATGTTTGAAAATGGTTAATCTGAACCTAACTAATAAAATAAAGATCATTATGTTGTTTGCATCCAAGAGTCGAGTCTGTAAGAATCACCGAAAATCTTTAAAAGTCTAAATCAATACGTAAACGTAGCTGTTTTTAGCAAATATTAAAAAGTTGTAACAACATACCCCGGTCTCTCCTATAATCTATTCTCGGAATGACTCTTATGAACATAAATGAGTCACGGATGAAGTACGGTGAACATCAAAACAGACGGTATATCAGCCAGAAATCAATGCGTACATTCTTTATCTAGCCTTCATAAAGGTAGCATCGATAAATACGGCTTTCGAATATATTTTATACGCAACTGAAGATCGGAATTGGATTCGAACAACGGACCTTGCGCTCTTATATGATATTTAATACCAAATGATAACCAATATAATACACTAATAATATTTGTTGATAGTGTGTAGCATTTAACATAAAATGCATTACAAAAGAACTAGCGCACTCACGCGCTCAAACTTATAAATTACTCATTTAAAATTAAACTTCGAGACAAAGGTTTCTTGAGACGCAATCCTAGTTTTAATTTGATATAATATAGTTTTACCCATATAAGGTTAAGGTGCTTTCGCAACATGATGGATTATATACGGATACCTCTTGAGGTGTGTTCCGATATGTTAAAGTATGTTTCATTATAATAAATGGTACAACAGATACCATGTCCTCAAAAAATCTCATTAGTTCATTGGATATGATGCTTGACTGTAAGTCAGAATGCAACTTCTTTTTTTTTCTGGAAAAGCATTATAGTTCTACCTGTGTAAAGGTACTCAGTGTCTTTAAAGCACCTTGATGCGCACCACATACTCAAGGACTGCCAGCATGGATTCCGACCCAGGAGGGGCTGCGAAACACAGCTACTGACACTAGTTCATGAAATAGTCACAGTCCTCAACAACGGAGTCCAACATCACTTGTTCATGCTGGATTTTTCCAAGGCAATTGACAAAGTTCCTCATGAACGCTTACTGAGGTAATGAGCCCACTATGGAATAAGAGTCAGCACACTGATGTGGATCAAGGCAGTCCTATCAAAAAGAGAGCAACATGTCCTAGTAGATGGTGCCACTTCAGACAGTGTGCCGGTTATTAACGGAGTACAACTGTTGTTTCTCATTTTTATAAATGACCTTCCAGACAGCGTACGTTCAAGAGTTCGCCTCTTTGCAGACGACTGTATCTTGTACAGACCGGCCATAACAAGACAGGACAGCGTTGACCTCCAAGATGACCTAGATCGACTCGCCGAATGGGAAAGGATGTGGGGCATAGATTTCCACCCAGACAACTGCAGCACCCTCAGAGTCTCTAGATCAAGATCATCGGTAGCCTTTAACTACACACTGAAGGGTCAAGTCCTTGAGACCGATGATTCGGCAAAGAACCTCGGGGTAGAACTGCAAAAATACCTGAATTGGAGCCTCCACATCGACAAAACAGTCAAGAAGGCGAAAAGTACACCAGTATTCTTGAGAAGGAACCTGAGGATTTCCACCGAACAAACAAAGTCCTCGGCATACTTATCCTTAGTAAGACCCACCCTAGAGTACTGTTCTACTATTTGGAGCCCTCACACCCAAGAGCACATCAAGAAGGTAGAGATGGTTCAGCGTCGGGCTGCACGGTACATCACCATCCGCTACAGGAACACTACCAGTGTCACATCTATGTTGGAACACTTAGAATGGGAGACCCTGGAGTCAAGGCGTACTAAGGGCCAACTCACCATGCTCTTTAATATTATCCACATTCTAGTGGACATACCAGATCCGAGTTCCTGACACCTGCATCATCTCGCACAAGGTCCAATCACTCTTTGAAATTTAGACATATTCTTAACGACTATCTCAAATGTAGTTTTTTCCCAAGAACAGTTTGTCGTTGGAATAGTCTACCAGCCACTGTGGCTGAGGCTCCTGATTTGGTATCTTATAAACAGGAGTTTTCCAGACCTTCATTCTAAACCCTGTCCCAGTTGATTGTTTGTTAGGTTCTAATGATTCTCGGTGCTATGCTGGTTGGGTGAATTCCCAGGGGCCGCTACGGTAGCCAGACAGGACTGATGATGAAACCAACCAACCCGCGTAGTAATCATCAATTGTGACGGAAACGTACTATACAGATACAGATTAAAGCAAATTCTGTCCTGCGTTAAACTTGGTCGCTGAAATACCATGAGCTGGTGAACATACCATTTTAAGTAAAATCACACTATGAAATGGTGTGTATATTAAAGTATAGAGCTTTAAGTAAAATAGTTGAAGTAAATGAATGTCTTAACGAAATTTTGACATTGTATCTTTGTGTTCATCGTTAACGGTATAGTATAGTATAATATTGCGCTAACGTTTGTTTTAGAAAAAGCGATGAAAACCCTTTTTTAGAAATAATTGAGTAGTTACCATACCAGTAAAAACACATTCTTGGCCAGATGCCATGGCAACACATTTCTGTGTTTTTGGTGACGGGCACTGGTGATTAGAACACTCTCCTTGTAGACTCTGAAATATACAAGCTTTATATCATAAACAAATAAATACTATCTAACCAGTTTAAAAAACACAAATATGGCCAGATGTCTTCGGTGCACTCCATTATTCCAAACGATACCTGTTTATACATCATATTTAGTGATTGTTTTGTATATCTCAAGATAAGTGGTGTCTTTAGGCAAGACACTACTATTTGCCTGTCCCTCGTCCGTCGTACGAGTGGGTGTTGTGGGGGAGGGGGGGGGGGGGGGTGGGTAGGGGGTGTCCATTGTTTCAGAATCTATTCTCAGAGCATACTATTATTATGTAGTAAGAGTATAGTCTAGATCATCTGCGACGCTCGTTTGTTTTCAAGACAAATGTCTAGAGCAGTTCTCCTACAACAGTTTGACGTTTGCCGAGATACTGGTAACGGTTCTGATTGAATGAGACAGAAACAAAGGCTATCCAAGTTATATAAAAAGGCAGAAGACAATATATTTATAAACAAACAAAGAGGAAAACTTCATAACCATCTCGATGAACTAAATGCGGATTGTCAGAAATACTTTAATAAAAAGAATAATTACGGTGATAAAAAACTTCAAGATTGCCGTGTGTACATTTAACTGATCATAAAAATATACTTAGCTCTAATACACTTCGATCTCTACTAGATTGTACACCAGATATCCTAACAGGATTCGGAAAATACTCGTACACGTGTCGGAACAATCGGAACTGCCTCGTCGATTTCCGTCATTTCCCGAGTACGGAAATTGGTGAAGAGTTCCGATCGGTGTCGGAAAGACCGACTGTCACCAACTGGATTCAACGGGATAATAAAATGTACTTAACTTGTACATCAATTTATACATATTATACTGTTATATCTTCGATTAAAATGCTTGCAAAAAGGCAGAGTAACATAGGGCTAGGATAAATACAAATACAGGCCTTAATGGATAAACATGCTGTATTGAGTCGGAAAGAAAGTGGCTGATGACCTTTACAGTTTCTTATAAATTACATGACATGTGAGCATACTTCAAGTGTTCGGACATCGGTATGTATAATTCGCCCCACATAAAAATGCCATCCTAAAGGCCAAACATAAACATTGCAGTCTTTATTTATTGCTATGTTTGAACAATAGAATAGTCAGTGTGGCAATAAAATGGTTTGCGTAATTCATCTATATTGAATTACTGACCCTTATTACTAACACAAATTACGGACATTTCGGACCATGTACATTTAGGACCATGGATGATTTTGACCAGCAGTTTGACAATTCGGACCAAACCTTAAATGACAGTTATTCAGAATTAACTTAAAGGAAATGTAGGCACATATTCATACGAGGTTTATTATTGAGTGTTCTGCAAACAACCTGATAAACAAACACGATATTACCGTTTGAAGATTCTTCTGAAATATAGTTATATGACGTTCCCAACGGTATATATCCATATTCGATTAAGAACAACCTTCAAATGGTCATATATTCTTTGTTTATGATCCGTTTTTTCGATAGAACCACCGACGTTCCGCAAGTCAGCTGGATAGCTTCCTCACATGAAGATTCCTAGGCCACTGAGGGATCGAACCTACAGCGGTGAGGGACACGTGATTTCAAGTCAGGGACGTTAATCATTCGGCCACGGACGCCCCTTTTCATTGTTAATACCCTATCAAAAACAAGCTTCGCATATCACATTTTATATTTCTCAACCTATTTTGAAAAGTCAGGTACTTATATTTATCGCTAAAAACGTGATCCTGTCAATTCATACATTTATCGCATTAAATTATGTTTATATTAATTGAATTCCTTATATAAAATATAATTCTTGATTTAAATTCACTATTCTCAAAGACTTATTATTGATTTAGTAGTTGTCTTGCTCTTCATGGTGAAATATTTTCAAATTTCTCTGGAATAACATTTCCTCTCACAGTTTAAAAAAGTGGATACAAGTGTGTCATATATATCATAATAAGCACTTTGATTTGTGTACGCAGTGTCAGTTGTTCAGTTTATTTGCAACCCATTTGACTAACAAGCTTGGAGAAATAAATCATACACTATTTATGACCAACATAGCCTGTATACAGATAATAAAATTAAAAAGTAAAGATCAAAGAAAATAATTGATGTGAGGATATCATTTCAGTTAAGTGGTAATATATATGTAAACATACGTAATTATTTATATCTGTAAATTGGACAATTGGCTACATTCTTTTGCACAATGTGAGCTTTGATCGTTAGTGTATAACAATTTATTACCAATCGATGCGAAAAACATGCAGTTACTTTAAATAAAGTATACTTTGCTGTTTTTCTATTTCTCCTTGTATTGATTTCAACGTTTGTGGAGTGTTTTAGAGCTCTCACACATATATTATCCCCCTGAAGGAGACAAAAGGAAAACAGAAAATAATTCTTTCTCATTTTTTTCCATTTTAGGCAATTTGAAAAATAGGATTTTCTTTGCTTTAGCCTACAAGACAGATAATAAAGAACATGGCATGATGATATGAGGTTTCGTTCAAATTTCAGAAGTGTTTGAGCGAAGCGCTATATATTCAGGTAGATAGTGTATGCTTTTTTTTGTAATTTTTATGGGGGTCACATAATGTGAACGAGAAAACGAGCAACTTGGCTAACTTATGGGTTGTATTGTTTTAAATTAATGGTCTTGGCTATACTGAATATATTAAACCAACAACAAAGTCTGCTTTGAAGCTGAGATTTTGGAAAAGGCTGTATAATAAAAGTAGATATAAAAGTCGAACCCGGAACTGTAGCACTCAAGGACCACAGTCAACCACAAACACGCACAGAAACAAACAATACTTACATAGATGAATATAAAGCAACATATGACATCACAAACATAAAAGTGTTGACGAAAGGGCTACCGCCTTGGAACAGTATGTGGCAAAATAAATCCCTGGGAGGGGTGTGGGTGGGGGGTAAATCAGGTTTATGGTGATCCAAACGTAACCCTATTGCCATCCCAATATAACAAGACAGTGTAAATAAAGATATCCCCGGCAGGTTATATTCCCTGATAAACAAGGAAACATTAATTAATAAGCAATATAATTATACCACATACATGATCATGTGTATATGAATATAAAAACAGCATAGAAAGCCACAAATCATGTACTCAATGACTTGGCAGAAGCCAGGCCAACAAGAAAACAAACCGTTAAGGGTAAAACAAGACAAGAGTTAAGACAAACATCAAATGCGACCGTCCTCGAGGACCACAGTCGGCTAAAAATACGCATAGAAACAAAAACAATTACAAAGATTGATATAAGGCAAAGTATATGACATCACACAAATAAAAGGGTTCAACGGTAGAAGTCATGGAACAAGAGAATAAACTATAAGGGGAACAACACGATTGGAGACAAAACTTACCATCCTATGAGGATTTACGTGGACGTCATCATAGGGTCCACAATATGTCCTATCAACGCGCAATCAAATTGAATTGAAGACTTTATTTTAAGAGGGTAGTCCAGTTAGAAAAAATACTAATCTTCCATTCAAAGAGAAAAGCAAAGTGGCGAACTGTAAATGGGCCAACCACAAAACATGCGGTGCGCTGCAGAATGATAGGGTCATAACCTCTCTTGATAAATGTTTAGCAGTTTAATAAACAGTGTATGGAAATGATTATGACCAATGAACTTACGAAATTTGTAAATCAAATCATCATAGAAGTCAGGTTGTGATTACTTCTATATTTTAAATTAAGACCAGGGTTACGATAATACAATTTTGCAAACGTTTTTTCCAATTTGATGGTAACGGTAGCCCTGCTGGAGTAGCTTCTTAATTATACAAATATTACGAATATGAAAGTCCTCAACACGACTACAATCTCTAGAAAAAACATAGACCTCATAAGAAGTAGCTCGGGTAAAATCCACATCTAAGTTGGGATAATTAACGCTATAAACATTAACCTCCTAAATCAAGAAAAGATGCGACCGTATCAGAAATTTTAGCTTTATTGAGTTGAAGTTTTTGAGGGTATATAGTATTAACTATGGTGGAAAATAAGGGATTGCCAATGTTCAATATGTCACCCAGATACCGAGAGGTGTCATTAAAAGCTTCAATTATATCTGAATGAGTATCTGTTGCGATACAAGAACAAATATGCGACAAGAGGTGCGCAGTTCGTGCCCATATGGATACCAACAATTTGCCTATAAGCAGTAAATCCATACCTGACGAATTTAATATCTAATAGGCAAATGGGGCTTCGCAAATTACTTGGCAAGTGTAATTTTTTTTTTTGTCAGTCACCTTAAGGCACCTTAAGGTGACCCATTTAATATCCCCTTCTTAGGTGGGACAAGGGTCGGGGAGGGAAACCTCTTGCCCCACCTTACAAGTAAACATGTAATATATCAATGTAATATAATATAGAGCATAATTTATATCAATATGGATTAATTTAAAACCTAGTAGTATTGTTTTATATCAATACAAATTGTTTTATATCAATACAAAGTCGTTGTAACTTTTGTCCTTAAAGTAACTGAAAAAACAAACGAGAAATAAACACAACGTATTCTCTCTACCTAGGACCATGTTCAATAATCTCTGTATGAGAGTACCTGTATAATTACTTAATACATTGTACTTTAGGTGCCAGGTGTTTAATTGACAACTGTAATCTTTTGTTATTTTTTATGCAGATATCCCTTTCAACATTTATTTAATAACATTTGCATATTCCTTCCAATGTTTTTCAAATACATTTCTTCTATTATTACCTACAAAAATGCATTCAAGACGGTCGTATGATTTCTTAATTCTATTCTTGAGGGCTTCTATGCTTAATGGACTTTCCAAACGCTTGGCCGAAAATATGTAGTATTTAGTTTCAAGTATTATATCTAGATCTGTTTTAGATAATTTATTTCCAATGTTAAACATGTTAAACATGTTAAATATAAATGATTCCTCTACAAGTGTTATTTCAATGTTTTTTGAAGACAGTCAAATTTTAATTTTGTTAAGAAGAGACTGTGTTTCGGGACATGACCATTGCATATGGGTTAAGGTTTCTTCATGATCACAATATTTACCAGTAGGACTGTCTGCGATATTAATCTTATGTAAAAATCTTCTTGTTGGGAGAATTCTATGGTTAATTCATATTTGAAACCATTTTGGTACATGTGAATGGTGCTGTATTCATTTATTCCCAAGTGTCTTCTATAGTATACAGTTCTTCACATTTTGTCTTTGAAGTTGGTTTACTGGGGTTTTGGTTGACGATATTATAAAGGTCTTGAGATCCTTTTTTCTTTTTTATAAATAGCTAAATGTTAAATGGTATTACTGGATATATTAACTTTTTTGAACTTTTTTTAATATTACATTTATTTGCGAAAGATTTTGTAGCAGCAACTATGCCATAAGCTGTATAAACTTAGCTTTCAGATTATACAGTTTGTTAAATTCTTCAAGAGTATAGTATTCTCCTGTTACTTTAATTAGGTCATTGATTAAAATAACTCATTTGTCATACCATTGCATATACCATGCCCACCAATAAGAATATTATGGTCTAAAAACAGTGAGCTGGACAAGAATGAGCTTTCTTCTGTTGGATTATTACAGTCCAATATCATTGTGTAAGCTGAAAGAACGTCTTTCCAAAAAGGGTTTGTTATTTATGATTTCGCATAAAGTTTTCCAAAATTTATAATATCTTTTAATTTTATAGTATGTTTTATTGCATGCTGCCATTCTCCATCATTTAAGAGAAAGTATTCTTATACATGTCGATTTTAATCCATTTATAAATGATTTAAGGTTTATCATTTTAGTCCACCCTCATTAAATTGTTTAATCATTATACTACATTTTATTTTAGCTGGTCCTTCCCATAAAATGTCATAAAGCATGTCATTGATTGTTTTGATAATATAATCTCCTGGGTTTGGAATTGAGATAAATAAATGGTTAAGAGTTGGTACCAATATAGATTTAATCGCTGTTATGTTGCCTAATGGAGTTAAATATCTCAATAATAAGATTCTGAATCTTTAATAGTTTATCATGATAGTTAATATCTATTATCATGTCAAGATCAACATTAAAATGAATACCTTATAATTTAAATTGATTGCTTCTCCAAGATAGCTTCCATCTTGTCTCGATGGAGTCAGTTCTATGTTTTTTGCCGTACGACATGGGGAAGCAAATAACTCCATGTCCACCGCCGTATGCATGCCATCTTTGGGATGGTTAAAATTGTGAACTGTTGATTTTATGAATATTGAGTTCTGCTCAACCCGGGGCTAGAGGGCGTGAGCGGTAGCCAGCATATTTCACTACCGCTCATGAACAGTCTCAATCAAACCGAGACTGCAATATTTCGTATGTGTCGTGCTCGGCCGTTTCCAAGGGTCCATTATCATACTTTTTTTTATAGCACAGTGGCGTTGCTTGTGCAGTGTGGCGGCAGTAAAACGTCTCCCCGCGCTTGCAATCAGAACTGTTATTCATTCGATCTTTGGAGATCGCTGAGCCCGATACTTATATTTAGTTATCGGTGGTACATTTTCAATTTCTTTTGTTTTCTTAGTTATTTTTTGATTCGGTGGTTCCACTACTCCGGCCTATAAAAGGCTCTGGGTATTGTTTAACCACTTATAGGATATGTTGTCTGCTTTTTAATTTAGTCTTTTGGCTGTTACTTGTGATACGCAGGCTTCATAACCGCTGCTCCCAACTAAATTCCATTATTTTTATTTCGCTCTTCGGGGCATTTAATTTTATTAGATACTGGGACCATACGCCGTACGACATGGGGAAGCAAATAACTCCATGTCCACCGCCGTATACATGCCATCTTTGGGATGGTTAAAATTGTGTACTGTTGATTTTATGAATATTGAGTTCTGCTCAACCCGGGGCTAGAGGGCGTGAGCGGTAGCCAGCATATTTCACTACCGCTCATGAACAGTCTCAATCAAACCGATACTGCATTATTTCGTATGTGCTCGGCCGTTTCCAAGGGTCCATTATCATACTTTTTTTTCATTAAGAGATGTTTCTGGGCCGTCAAGAATAGCTGAAGTGTCATCCGCAAACTGAAATAATTTATACTAATGATTGTTAATTAAAATGCCTTTAATTTTCCCGTTGTTCCTTATTTTAATTGCCAAAATATCTGCGCAAAGAATGCAAATATACGGGGATAATGGATCGCCCCTGCCGATGTTGAAAAAGGATGATAAGTTACCAGCCTGGTTAACCGATAGTTTGGCACTATTATATAATACTTTTACCCAAGAGATAATTAACGCCCCGAACTTAAAGAACTTTAAAACATTAAAGATAAATTCCCATGAGAGCGAATCAAATGCTTTTTCAAAATCTACTAGTAATATAAGTCCTGGCAAATTATTTTCTCCTGCAAATTGCGTTACATAAAATATCATCCGAGTGTTTTCTCCCATGAACCTACCAGCAATGAACCCTGATTGACTTTCTTGAATGACCTTATGTAAAACTGATTTAAATCTATTTGCTATTGCACCTGAAGCAATCTTATAAACGCAATTTAATAAAGATATTGGACGCTAAATTTGTAGAAATCTTCTAGGTTTATTATCTTTAGGGATAAGCGTAATAACGCCTTCTTTTGAGTTACTGACAATTCACCATTTAGATATCCGTAGTTTATTGCCCTAACAACAAAATGACCTAGGTCTTTCCAAAAAACTTTAAAAATAATCTGCACCGAATCCGTCAGTTCAGTTGAACGATTATTTTTCATTGTAGAGAGCGAAATGGAAACTTGTTTATATGTCAAAATTCCTTCTAAGGAAGTGTTTTCCTCTGATGATATTTTAGGTATATTCAGTCCTGAAAATTCTTTGTTTAAGTCAACATATTGTAGTTCATCATCTCTACTGGAGTACAATTTTTCCTAAAAGTGTTTAGTTTCCTGTAAAATTTCCTTCTGGTCCTTTATTATTTTGCCATCAGGTTTTTCATTTTTTGGAATAATTTTACTTGTGTAATTGTGTGATTCTAAATTACAAAAAAATTCTGTGGGTTTTTCTCCATCTTCTATAAACTGGGCACGTGATCTAATGAATTATCCATTCATCTTTTGTTTACGATATAATAATAATGTTTCTTTCAGTTGTTCAAGATGTGGTACATTTTCAGGGATGAGACAATGTTCTTATTGCTTTATTTGATTTATAAGATCATTTTCTTGTTTTTCATTTAACTTATTTTAAAACTAGCTTATGATATTGATTTACCTCCTAATTCCATCAATAATGTGTCTAAAAATAATTGATCATTAATTGTTAATTGTATTTCTTCATTAACGACATTGCGAATAATTTCAATATTATAAACAGGTAAGGCATATTGTATTTTAATTTCTTTAATTTTATTGTTTATTATATTCAAGTAGTCTATGTCAGTTAGTAAGGAATTGCTGGGTTTCCATAGTGGCTTACCCTTAATAAATTCTGTAAAGTTACAGTTTAAAATAGTAATCGAGTGATCTGACCTGTAGCTAGATTCAGTGGTTCATTTATTAACTGATGCCAGAAGGTTTTCTGACACTAAAACGAAATCGAGTCTAACCTGTTTTAATGGTGTTTTCTTACGCCAAGTGTATATTTTAGAATGGGGATAAAATTCTCTAAATGGGTCTATAAGATTATACCACGATATTATTTCAATCATTTTGTGTCTTGGAACAAGTTAAAATTGCCACATAAGATCATATCTTTATTATTCATGGTCTCTGCTCCTGCCATAATACTATCAAAGAAAGAAGGTGAGTCAGTGTTTGGTCCATATAATGAAATAAGGGTTAATCTCTTGTTTTCAACAGTTAAATCTACAGTTATAAAGTTTCCCTCAGGGTCAGGTAGTAAAATTGCTACTCCTCGGGCATTAGGCTTTCCGGAACTGAATAAACAACCATTATCCCATTCTGCACGGATAATACATTTTTAGTGCTTGATGAACGAAATATATGACACTTTTTAGATTTTATTTAATTAAAAACATCCAGACGCTTCGCAACTGACCAAGGCCCTGGCAGTTACCAGACATAATTTTTATATCAGTCATTTAATATACAAAAGGAGAATTAGTGAATACGAACAGGTGGGAGAGAATACATAACACAATGGAAAAAGTGAAATCTGCATACACAACCGAAACCACATTGTGTAATTGTCTAAACTGCCGTAATTTAAAAAAAACGTTTTAATATTGTTACAGACCATAAATGTAGTGTGTGTTGTGTGTTTCTTTCTAGCAAAAGGTTTTTGAATGAGAGAAATAAGTTTGTCTTTGATAAGGTGATGTGGTAAGGTTGTATATAGTGTTGATAAGTGAAACTTGACGTTTTTTGAAAATGTTATAAAGGTCTACTGAATTTTAAGTTGACCAAAATAAATTAATCCCAGAGTTGTCATAAGCTTTCGCACACTATTGTTCAAGTGATCTTTAACGACAGTAAGAAAAGACGTCAAACGTTTCGAGATGTTTGTAGTGGTGTAGGCAAAGGATTAGAAATAATCAAATGGGAAAATTAATTGTGATGTAAGACCTAGAGCAAAGCAATCGGCAAAAGGATGCTCGCGAACGTAACACCGAATAAAGGGTCTGTGACAAAAACACAGGTATAGATTTTAGATTATGATGTTCGTCGATAAAAAATGAATATAGGTCGTCAATGCAAAGCATATTATTATGAGAAAACATGTTTTTTTATTGGATTCTCAGTACATTCAGATTTTACACCAGTGTCGCAATCTGATTGGTTGGTTAGTTGAATAGTGTTTTACTTCATTTTCAGCACATCTTTAAGCTATATAAGGCTGTCGATATATTCGTGGTGTAGGAAGACCACCATTTTTTTCCTGGGGACTTCCAGTACTGTATGCCTTTCACCATCCGTAATAATCGGTACTTTCTCTCTTACAAGCTGGAGTCGTCATTTGAATATAATTGGTTGAGGAGCATACGCTTATGCAATTAGCATTTGAAAGCTTACAGCTTTATGATTTCAGAAAAGAAAATCTTTTATTTGTTCTCTATATAAATCTATGTAAAACATGACAAATTGGACCCCATGGTCACCAATTTCAAAAATTTGGTAGAGGACCATAAGCTTATGCTGGAAGCAAAATATTAAAAATAATGCTATAACGTAGGTTTGTTTTATCGTATAATTTGTCTGAACTGTTTCGAGTTCAATATTGAACATTTAAATATAAATAAACTTCATTTTAAAGACATTTTATTATACCCTCAATTGTTAACCGGAAGCCCAAAAAATGTGGCTTGCAACTTTCATGCATTATGAAATAAACTAGAAATGCTATTTAAGTAATAATTTAACAACACCTTTAAGATCAACTTTCTCAGGCATTATTAAAAACGCTTAATACGTATATATGTGTGTCTGCATTTAAAAACAAAAATAAGAATTATGTCGGAAAAAATGACAACCGGCAAAAATAATAAAAATACAAACCGAGTCCACGTCGACCATTTCAATATGCACGGATCCGGCTTGCGTTTGTAAAAGTTCTGGTTGGCTATACCCGCTCTTTTCACACAGCTCACATAGCTTGTACCGCCGAACATAATTCACAGACTGGCAACGCCACTTCCGGCTTAAACATTCCTGCACGCATGCCAGCACATTTGGCGTCACAAGTTTCCTGTATCCCGAATCCGTTAGTACTCGTGCATGTTTCATCTTTGGGAGTGAAACCGTGCTGGTCATTTGAGATTGTTGCGATACCGTGTTGGTCTTTTCAGATTGTTGCGCTATAACTGCGCTCGTGGCATTTGTCAGCAGCAGCCCAAGTAGCACATTCACTTTCATTTTAATAAACACTTTTAGTTATTCCCCAAAACATTCCTTATGCGTTCATGATATTGTCAGCCTGTTCATTTAAATACATACGCATTAATGTTAATTTGTATGAGTTATATGTTTACAGATATTTTGTTTTAAAAAAATACTACGTAAAACGAAAGTGTTTTAAATTTGTTTTTGCTTTCAAGAACACACGGGTGTAGCAATGCTGATTTAATTGCCAGCTCTTCGAGTATGGTTTTAATTTTTCCAATACATTCAGTCAGCCGTGTGAGAAAGATGGCGTCATAACGTAATCGGTTAAAACAATGATTACAGCTCTCATATCGGGGTCAAGAAGCAATAATAATAATAATTACAATAATAATAATAATAATAATAATAATACAGTGCATTGGGGAGTATAGAATCACTGGTAGTAAAGAATCATTTTTATTTAAATTTAATTTCTCGGAACATGTATTTTAGATTATTTCAAAAGTTTCCAGGCTGGAAAATATATCATATAAGCATACCTTTATGCGGCGGTGAATGATCTGGTGCATTTTTTCATGCAAAAGTTATGACTAAGTGCAACAACTCTCAGAATATTTTTTTCTTTACTACCCCAATGAGGTGTTTTTGAAACAAGAAATTCATGCTGTCACAATAAATTGAAATATTTGCTGTTATAATAAATGATAGGGACAAGTCAAAATTTAATCATCAAATTATTTAATTTGTTAAAGTTTTGCACTTCTAGGGATACAATGAAATTATTTAAATATTGGTGAAAAATAACTATTAAAAAAATCACAGTTATAGGACAATAATGTCAGAAATTTTGCTATCGTACAACTAAAAAGGGTAAATCTAAATCAGAAACTAAATTTAAATAATACCGTTTAAGCCGAGGCTAGGGGCTAGGGCGTGAGAGGTCTTGCATCTTACATTACCTCTCATGATAGACTCAATGAAACCGAGTCTGCTACTTTTCTATCTTGTTTGTGTTGGTCAATTCCAAGGGATCCCCTTTTCAGTATTTATTGACATTCACACTAGCGTTGTTTAATGCTATATGGCGGCTGTAGAAAGTCGTCCCGACTAAAAATCAGTAGAGATAAATTACTTACTGGTCCTTGGGTTCATCAAGCACAATCTCTGTGGCTTTAAAGTAGAATACCGCTTAAGCCGGTGCTAGTGGTGTGAGAGGTGTTGCTTCTTATATTACCTCTCATGAACAGACTCAATAAACCCGAGTCTGCTACTTTTCTCTCTTGTTTTTGTTTGTTGATTCCAATGTATCCTCTTTTCAGTATTTATTATATTATTTCTGTATCGACTATTCTATATACATTACTAACCACTTACCACACATCGCGAGGATACCACCATCGTCAATACCGCCTCGCTAAATAGCAGACGACAAAGACCACTCGGTCACCAACCTAAAATATTGGTTTCAGTAGATCGGCGATACTAAGGCTCTTACTAATCAAGGCGTCGGATATCGTTCGGGCGTTTTCGTCAAATAAGGACAGAAAGTTACGTTACATGATTATAACCTCAAGCCCCTACATACGACTTGAAACACATCGAAACCACGGGCCCACGGCGCTTGGTATGGATAGTTTTCAAGTCCCGCTTATCAGGTATTGATCTGAGACAACATAAAGCCGTTTGAAATAGTTTATTTTTTAATTATTAAACCTACCGCTCAATCTGAATTCATGATCTTGAATAATCCTTTAAAACATGAACACACTTATTAACATTTAAACAGTGCGAAGATCATTTCCACTAACGTTTCATATTCTTTATCACCACTAATTGCTTATAAAATCCCAAGGTGTAGTCAATTGATCTCCTCTATTATCAGTATTTATTAATATTTACACTAGCGTTTGTTTAGTGATGTGTGGCGGCTGTAAAATGTCTCCCCGTGCTACGAATCAGTAGCGTTATTGTTATTGGTCCTTTGGGATCAACAAGCCCATTATAGGTGGCTTTGATATAGAATCCGCTTAAACTGGTGCTAGGGCGTGAGAGGTGGTGTTTCTTACATTATCTTTTGTGAACAAACTCAATAAAACCGAGTCTCTACTGTATTTTCTTTGTTGTGTTTGTTGCTTTCAAAGTATCTCCCATATCAGTATTTATTAACCTTCACACCAGCATATATTTAATGCAGTGTTGCGGCTGTAAAACGTCTTCCAGTGCTGCGAATCAGTAGTGACATTTTTACTGGTCCTTTGGGATCAATATAGATGGTTTTGAAGTAGAATATCATTTATACCGGTGCTAAGGGACATGATAGGTGTTTCTTCCTATATTACCTCCCATGAATAGACTCTTAAAGATGCTCTGGCTTCTTCCAAGTCAATGAGTATTTGCTTTGTGACTTTCTAGGCTTTTGTTTCTTTTATATTATATATACATGATCATTTATTTGTAATACTTACACTGCTTATTACGAGGGATGTTCGAAAAGAAATCCACTTTCAAATTGGCAAATTTCTCGAGAAGCACGTGTACTTTTACATTGATACTTATACACATGACTAGCTCTATTCAGTACATACACAGTGATGTATACATGAATGGGTAGGTAAATCCGTTTCCTAAATAATCTTCAAATCAATATAGTCAGTTGACCACTGTTATAGAAATTTTTGGGAAACGAGTAGATGATATTGAGAAAATTAGGCTTGCATCAAACTTCGCTACCGAAATTGAACTATACCGAAATAGAATATGCCTTTGGATGCTACAATGTATCTTATACAACAGTTTTGCGTTAGAAAAATAAATTTGCATCTGGTGTAGTTTCTGTCAAAGATGCTCCAAACTCTTGCCGTCCAACGACCCTCACCCCACCACCAAAAATGTAGTGTCGAAAGTGAGACAGATTATTGAAACTGATGCAAGATACACTGTGTATTAGATTGGTGGTATTATAGGGTATCATTATCCATAGTTCATTTCATTCTGAAACTTATATTAAATGTTAGGAAGATATCTGCGCCATGGGTACCTCACCTTTTGACGGTGGATATATTATTTCCAACCAGTGACAAAGGTGGGTAACAAGATAACTAAACATACCAAAATACCTATTATTGCGAAAAGAACGCAGAGCGCGAAGAAAATGATGTATTTTTACAAATTATGGTTTAGCCATACACGTTCCAGTAACGAAGGGTAAGAGTTTCACAGGCAGATTCTACCGTGATGTCGTGCTTAAAAAATTGAAGAAATACTTCCAAAAATGGCGCCCAACTATAGGTTTCCGATATGTTCGTCTCTTACATGACGATGCACCGGCTCATACATCTAAAGTTGCAACCAATTTCCTAAGTCGGAAAAGGTTACAGTCGTTCCACATACCCCGTACTCCCCAGACCTAGCAGCCTGCGACCTTTTCCTATTTCCAAAAATGAAAAACTTCCTTTCTGGCCGCAGATATCATTCAAGATATGTTCTGCTATAAATCAGTGGCTCAGGAGTATATCAAAATCAGCCTGCCGCGACGCATTCCGGGAATGGATTCACAGGCCGAAACTATACATTTCTAATCGTGGGGAATATTTTGAAGTGTTGTCATAGAAACGGCCTTTTTCACCACTGACCGTTCCAAGGCGATATGTCTATTGTCTACCCGCTTATGTTGTTGATGTCATATCTTGACTTCATTCATCTCTGCAGTTTTTGTTTGTGTTTGACTATGGTACTTGAGAGCTACATTTCCTGTTCGAATTTTTATCTACTTTTATTCTCTTGTTGCTCTGCAGTAGGTACGCCATGGACCTATAACATATCAGTTCTGTTCGCATTTTAACTCCGCGAACATGGACTATTTCTTTGTATTTTACGGACTATTTTACGAATTTTCAATTACAACAGACGCCATTTGTTTACACCCGAAATTGGGCGCGCTACGTCGGCGAGCACTACGGGTACCAATGGAGTCTAACAACAGGCGTACAGTGTTTCATACCGTAGATTATGTAAAAACTAATACCTTACCGGACGAAATAACGTCCCATTATGTGTATACACGATGCAGTGTTGGTGACTGACAGGTCACCGTGACATAACTCGACACGTGAAATTGACATGTTGGTGCAAGTTGGATTTGGGATTACTGCTGGAGGTCCATGATCAAGGTATTTGTTTTGTCATTAAAATGTGTTTGTTAATAAACAGTACACACCACTTTTAGATCGTACATATTTAGACATTGGCCAAATACAGTGCCTAAAAAGTGGTGTTTACTGTATAATAGAAAGTTCATAATCACTATAAGTGTTTTTCCTGTACTCCGATCATTCCAGTAACTAGATGTACAGTAAACTGTAGAACGTTTCGTGGAATAAAACAATAACTAGTAGAAATGCTATCAATGTCCCCCGCACCCCGCCCCCACCCAAGTACGGTAGATGGGGTGTGGGGGTAAATGGAGCTTGCATACCGAAAACAAGGAGGGGTAAGGAAATTAGAAACCCCCTCCACCCCCACCCCTCCCACCCCATCCCTCAGGTGCATGAATGTAAATTGTTAACGTTGTCTCTATATCGTTATGTTATCCCCACTTTCTCGCACATTCGTCAATACATAACCCGATACAACTACCATTGAAACAATGTAAACTGCCATAGACATTTGACTGAAATCGGTCAGATTCATATTTATGTAGTACAGTAAAGTTTTAAGGCAATGAAGTGATTTTGAATTTACATTTATTTATATTTACTACATACTTTCTGTTGCGAAATAAACAACGCAATTTCGAGATTTAAAGTACACTTCACTTAAAAGCCTTTAAAGCTACAGAGTCCCTATATCAATCAATTTCTTCTTTGTAGGCGTGTCTTTATTTGTAACTTCATGTTCACCAGCTCATGTCGAAATCGGGTATTTAAGCGAGCAAATATAGCGTAGGAAATCATTTACTGTATATACATCGACCAGGGCACATCGTACCTATACACAGGTAACTGTAATGTTTACAGAAAAAAAAAGTTAGCTTCCGTCGGGGCTCGAAAACACGACCTTCTGATTTCAAGTCCGGTGCACTATCCACTGAACTACAACGCTACTTGAGAAAATAGTTTACTAACTACCATTTATTATTAGGCAAAATAACTTAACATATTTGAAGGCAACTAAAGATGGATCACTAAATATGTAGTTCATATTGTCGCAAGTGTAAATTAACATTGCCTGGTGTAATACTGTATGTTATTAATATGAAACTAATACTTCGCCTCAAATCAACCAAATCTCGACCTGTTATTTAGCGCTTGATGAGTTTGTATGCGCGCGCTTGTTATTACGTAATGCCTATTTAGTGTTAAAACTGCTACAACATACCAATAAATAGCAGTGGTCCAGTGGTTCAGCGTACAACTTTCAAAACTTGCAAGTGCAAGGCTGTGGTTCAAATCCCGTTCCGGGCAACTGTTTTTTAATCACATATATTTTGGAGCCGTATATTTATCGATGTTACCTGTACGGAGGTTAAATAAAAATGTGAAATTTTACGCATCGATTTCTCCTTATATACCGACTTTTGGGGTTTTCGTCGATTTGAAACTACTTCACACGTGACTCATTCATATTCATGAGTTATTACCAGTTAAAATAGGGCGTGTACAGCTTTAAGGAGGTGGAGCTACTACGCTTGCCTCCAATGTGTCTCAAAAGAAATGACTATTCCATGGGCTGGAATTATGCTGTGAAAGTGAAACAATGTTTTTAATGGATCTCCAGTTAGGCTACATTATATTTTACATGTATAATGAATGATGAGAGATGTTTTTATTACATTAACCGTGTTATTGAGCACAAGTAGTATTCATGCTTTATTGGATTGATGTTGTTGGGGCTGGCGTGGCGCAGTCGGTAGCGCGGCGGATTTGTAACCGGAGGCCACGGGTTCAATCCTCCGTGGTGCCACTGAGTTCCGTCGGTGTGTTCTTGGGCAAGACACTTTACCTTAGCCTCGTCCGTCGGATGGGGACGTAAACCGGGCGGTTCCGTGTATCAGTCTATCTTCCGAGCACGTTAAAGAACCATAGGAATCTATTCGATAATAAGAGTAGGGCAGGTTCCCGGATTCCTATGTATCATTCCCCTCTCTCTGGGGCGGCTCTAAATAACCTATACTGTGTTGATGAGCCGTTAAACAACATTAAATTCAATTCAGAGAGTCCTCAAATGTGAATCGTGCCCATGAGCAGCTCTAAGTGAATTGATACTGACGACTTCAGAATGTTAAGCCGTATTAAATGCCATTGGATCATATGGAGGTGAGAGCATTTTAAAATATTGTTTGCACTTGTGTATTTCTTTAAATGGAGCTTGTGTTATGCTTACACGGTGCTGTTCAAAGTTAGAGTAAAACATGTTTTCAGTGATAATGCAGCGTGATTGTCATATGAGCTCGTGTTAACTATATGTACTGGATACATGTGAAAACAAGTTGTGTTAAAGGGACACTAGGCAGTCTTTATTTGTTTAAAACTTCTTTAGTTCGGTTAATTTTTCTGCATAGTTTGCATTTGTGCATCTTTAATATTATTTATTAGAATAGTTCAGAAGAAACTGTTTCACACATTACTTACTGTTGATAATAGTGCACCTATAATATATTTAAGTATTTGATAGAATAACGAAGACAAAATGAAACTTTTAATGCAAGCAGGTTTAAATTTAAAATGTTACCAGGTTAACAAATGGAGATGCTAATGTCAAAGCTTGATAAATACTTCAAGATTGCCGTGTGTCCCTTTAACATCAACTAATTACAAAATGATTATGGTCTATGTGATGGGTCCTCAATTTATTAAAGGCACACAGAGCAAATTTCCAATCTTGTGTCTGTTTTACACATTTTCACATCAGAACAGACCACACATCTACAAAAGTGTCTTCTCAACTGCCCTATTTAATCATGTTTTATTTCTAAAACTAGCGGCATCACCAGGTATTGAGAGAGAAAATAAATAGTTGTATATTAATGCTTTCTCCCCATGTAAAATGACCTTACTAAGTCATTAAAGTAAAATATCCTATGAACAAAACTTGTAAAATTTAACAATTTTAGATTTTTGGCAAGACTTGTGTTTTATTCCCCTTCTAGTAAAAATGGCTTATAGGGCATTGCACCCTCTGTCAGATTTAACTTTCCTTATAATAGATTTTTGCTGTACTGTTGGGTGAAAAATACATTAAAATTGTTCTTAATCATGTCAGTTCAATCATATAGGCTACTCGTATGATACACAATATAATATGTATTGACCCTTTACTTGATGTGCCATTTACTCAGTTTTGGTCAAGGGACGTTTATAGCATATCGGCTTTGAATCCACTGAACACGGATTCAATTCTTACTGGCGCCACTGGGTTACTTCGATGTGTCCTGCTAGCCCCGTTCGTCTGATGGGAACGTAAACCAGATGGTCCTGTGTATCGGAGTCTGTCCTCCAAGCACGTTAAAGAACCATAGGTATATAATCGGTAGTAAGCGTAGGGCAGGGTTTCTGGATGCCTATGTATATTTCCTCCTCTCTTTGGGGCGGCTCGAAATAACCTAAACAACGTGTTGATGAGGCGTTTAACAATAATTAAATTGTAAACTGTCCCATTCCCCTAAACATTCCCAGGCTCCCCCTCGCAACACCTGATTCTAATTGAATACTCTGCTCGACTTATATTAACTTTTTATTCTATGTCTTTCTTTTCTTTCAGTCTGCACGTCATGTGGAAGAAGACTCCATGTTCACCACTGGCCAGAGTCAATGCTGAAGTTTATGTTCGCTCAGTTATTTGCTTAATAAAGTATACATATGAACTAACATATTGTCTTTATAATTATGTCTTCCACCACAAAGTGGTAGGTGAAACAGATAATATTTGGCCTTTCCGTTCATCCGTCACAAATCTTGTCTGCGCTACTTGTTTGATTTTGACGAAACTTTGTACGAAGCATCAGTATGTGCATATCAAATATTGAAGGTCAAGGGCGCCGTGACCCAATAATGATTATGAAAAACCTTGTCTGCACTGTCCACTTCCCGAAAAAGCAAAATTCATGGTTTGAGTGCATTTGGTGAGAGAATGATGCCTTTTGATTTGAGGTCATTAGGTCAAAGGTCATTGTCACCGTGACATGGTAATGTAAAATGTTGTAAACTTAAGTCCACTTTCCCTAATGCAAATCTCATGAAACTTAATGGATGGATTGCCTGTGGCGAGAGGGTAATCCTTTTGATTTTAAGTGGGTCAACGGTCAAGGTCACTGCCGGATAATGAAACGCATTGTCCGCTCTGTAACTTCTCTTTTCCTGAAGGAAGTCTCTTGAAACGTCATGGATTGACTGTCTGTGATAAGACTACTGCGCCGTTTGATGATTTTGAGGTTAATAGGTCAAATGTCAATATCACCCTGAAACGATCATGAAATATATTCAAACGTCATGGGTTGACTGCCTTTGGTAAGAGTATGATCCCTATTAATATTGAGGTCAGTAAATCTGAGGTCAACGTCACAGTGACTTGATCATGAAAAATCGTGTCCGCAACCAAACTCTTTATTTCTTTATCTGAAGCTAATTTCATAAACCTTCATACTTTCACTGCCTTTGGTGAAATGATAATCCCTGTTTATTTTAAAGTCATTAGTTGAAAGGTCCGTTACCATGAACTGAAAATGAAAAGTATTGCCCACACAGTTTTTCCTCTTACCTAAAGCAAATTTCTTGAAACTTCATTGGTGGACAGTGGAAAGAGGATGATCTTTTGATTTTTAGGTAAAATATCAAGTTCCCTGCAGACATCCACTATCCAAGGATAAGCATATGTTACAACACACATGTTATAATATTAATGGTATAATATATGAATATTTTCTTGCACAATTTTGAATCCGGTAAAACAAGTGGTTTTGTTCACCGATACTGTCGCCTGTGAACCAAACCACTTGTTTTTAATTTACAGGATTCTACAGTGTGTAAGACATATTCCGATCATCTATTTTTTTTTAAATCATGAATCAAAAACTATATAAACATGCTATTTGATGAAAACAGACGTATTCCAATTTTCAAAGTAGCAATATTCGCAGAATATAGTAGATTTCAACTGCTGAAAACAAACATGTATTTTTTTTTCAGGAAAAAATAATTCCATGAATATAGTATTTATCATCGTTATATATGTTCAGGGAAATGTTTAATATGTCTGTTTTCAAATACTACAGATCGTAACGGAACGCACATGTATATTCAGTATTTAGTTTCAATATAGTAGTGAGTATGACTGCGTTCTGGGACCATATAAATATAAAAGAATAATATATATAAATATATATATATAACTATATATGCCCTATAAAAATATACGAACCGCACTTTTTGGATTCACGCGTATAGTGTTTCATAACACCACACATCTGGCAAGTGCTCCATTGACAAAATGTCATGTCCACATGTTTATGTTATGAAATCTTCGAGCATACACATAATCATGTTTGTTACTGACAGTAGCATGTATGTTACTCGTCAGTCATTTATTTACTTGGTTAAAGGGGCACATGCCAATCATGCCAATCTTGCTTTCTTTAAAACTCGAGTCGCCCCCTCAGTTTTAAACGAACAGTTTAAAGAATATACTTCTTTCTGCCTGTGAAACTAATATAAGTTATCGCTTTTTCTTTTTCGAAAATTAACTCTGCATCGTATGTTGCCGCCATCATCATTTTCCGATATACCGTTGCAACATTGTTTGTTAAAATCAATTGGCCACTCTGACATAAACCCAAAGCATGTATAGATAAAAAATTTAGTGTAAAATACATGGACACATACATTTTAAATATATGTGTTTACATAACGGAATTATTTAATTGTTTGTGTAGCCGGTCGTCTTTCCTTAATGAATATGAATGTTGCCGTCTTTGGGTCGGACGGTCCTGTTACTTAATTAGTACTTGTCTCCGTTTATTCTCAGCAATACACAACGTATTGTGTGTACGGGTTAGAGTGGGGAAGCCGACGGGGTTGGAGGGATACTACCGTAATGTTGCTCTCATAAATACTGTAAACATACTACATCAATAATATAAAAACTACTGAACAATGCTGAAATCCATTTATCTTTATAAATGAATTCATAATTCCACAATTTAATTCCGTGCGAACATCGATTTGGAACGTCGATTCGGCGTATTTAAGCGATTACGGTGTACTTCGTTAATTTTCGGGGGAAAAAAGTACTTGCCTCCGATTTTTTTAGCTCTACTGGCCAAGGGCCAGCAGAGCTTATGGGATGGTGTGTTGTCCGTCTTCCGTCGTCCGTCGTCCGTCCGTCGTCCGTTAACTTTTCTTCAAACAACTTCTCCTCAGAAATCGGTTGGCTAATTTTGACCAAACTTCACATGGATGATCCTTAGATGAATGCTTTTTAGATTTGTTAAAATTAGATCAGCGTTACATCCAAGATGGCTGCCATTACCATATATGGTTGAAACCTTAAACAATCTTCTTCTCCAGAACCGCTGGACAGATTTCAACAGTTTTTCTTTTAAAATGATCGCCAATGCCTAGACTATCAAGATTGTTCAAATAAAGTCCCCGGAGTCAAAAATGGCCGTGCCCCGGGGGTCCAAAATTTGTATATTGAGGTTTTGCATGTTTTTCATATAGACATGTAGGAAACAACTTTAAAAAATCTTCTTCTCTGAAACCACAAGGCACAGAGCTCTCGTGTATTACATGTTGCATCAGCTTATAGTCCTCTACTGAGTTTATTCAAATTTGTCCCCGCCCCGGGGGTCACAGTTTTACATAGACTTATATAGGATTTTTTTTTAAAAAATCTTCTTCTCAGAAACTACAACAGCCAGAGGTTTGATATTTTGCATTTACTACAAGCTTATGGTCCTTTACCAAGTTTGTTCAAATGGAGCACTTAGGGTCACATTTGGCCCCGCCCCAAGGGTCACATGTTTTACATAGACATGTATAGGGAATTCTTCAAACGACTTCTCGTCAGAAACCGCTTGGCCAATTTTGACCAAACTTCAAATGGATGATCCTGAGGTAAATGCTTTTTAGATTTGTTAAAATTAGGTCAGCGCTACATCCAAGATGGCTGCCATTACCATATATGGTCGAACCCTTAAAAAATCTTCTTCTCCAGAACCGCCTAACAGATTTCAAAAGTTTTTCTTTTAAAATGATTGCCAACGCCTAGCCTATCAAGGTTGTTCAAATAAAGTCCCCGGGGTCAAAAATGGCCGTACCTCGGGGGTCCAAAATTTGTATATTGAGGTTTTGCATGTTTTTCATATAGACATATAGGAAAAAAGTTTAAAAAATCTTCTCTGAAACCACAAGGCACAGAGCTCTCATGTATTACATGTAGCATCAGCTTATGGTCCTCTACTAAGTTTGTTCAAATGGTGACCCTGGGGTCAAATTTGTCCCCGTCCCGAGGGTCACAGTTTTACATAGACTTATATAGGTTTTTTTTTTTAAAAATCTTCTTCTCGGAAACTACAAGAGCCAGAGGTTTGATATTTCACAATTATTATAAGCTTATGGTCCTTTACCAAGTTTGTTCAAATGGTGACCCTCGGGTCACATTTGGTCCCGCCCCAAGGGTCACATGTTTTACATAGACATGTATAGGGAAAAACTTAAAAAACTTCTTCTCTGAAACTGCAAGAGCCAGAGGTTTAATATTTTGCTGTTGCTATAAGCTTATGGTCCTTTACCAATTTTGTTCAAATGCTGACCCTGGGGTCACATCTGGCCCCGCCCCGGGGTCACAGTTTTACATCAATGCTTGTTTTAAATTTTTTAATTTCTTTATTTTTTTATTTTCTCTTTTTATTATTATTTTTTTTTTTTCATATTTTTTTTTTAATTTTTTGTTTGAAATTTTTTTTTTTAATTTTTTTTTTATATATATATATATATTTAATTTTTTTTTTAATTTTTTTTTTATTTTATTTTTTTTATTTTTTTTTTTATTTTTTTTATTTTTTATTTTTATTTTTATTATCTCTACTGGCCAACTTGGAAAAACAGCCAGATCGGACCAGTAATGACGGAGTTATTGCTCTTGATATAGTTAAAAATGCTATATTTTTCCTCTTTAAGACGATAGTCACTCGCTTCATTGATGTCATAAGAGCCATATTAGCCAGTAGAGCGTCCACAGGCCCTCTTGGGCCTCTTGTTTATATTTTACATATCTACAGAAGAAAAAATGTATTTACGCGTACATGATTTTTCTTTTTTCTCTCGCTTCTAAAATGATGAAATAAATCGAATTTGATTAAAACTGCGCATTCGCAGCTATATACAACTTAATCAATACGGTATGGAGGGTGGTGGAATGAGGGGCGGGGTTGCACGGATACTACCGTAATGGTGTCCTTGAGAAAAACTGTGAAAATTCTACTCTAATAATTTATTAAATACAGAACAATGTTGAAATCAATATATCTCTTAAAAAGGATTTCACAATTTCATGGTTTTATATCCCGCGTGAAAATTAACTTCGAAAGGCGATTGTTCATATTTTAGCGAACACGGTGTACTTTGTTACTTTTGGGGGAAAAAAAGTACTTTTTTTTGATTGACTTTAAATCTTGGTTTTTAATAGTCGACATGTCAATGAACACTTTCGTGAAAAAAAAATCATTCCCGCTGTTAAAACCTTAATTTTTTTGCAATTTTTTCGGATTCAGAAAATTAGCAAAATTTGGTTTGTTAAAACCTATTCTGAGCACTCCGGCAAAAACCGAAAGCATGTATAGATCAGAAATTTAACCTGGAATGCATGGATACATACATTTGAAATATAGGTATTGAAATGATGGAATTATTTCAGTTCTTGTGTACCCGGTCGCGTCTGTAAATGCATATGCGTTATGCCGTCTTTGAGTCCGTGGGTCATGTTAGTTAATTTTGGGGGGAAAAACGTACTTGTCTCCGATTTCATTAAAATTTTGCATATGGACAGAGTAAAGATTTATCTATGCGTACATGCATTTGTTTTTATTCTCGCTTCTAAAATGACGAAATAAATCGATTTTGATTTAAAAGCGCATTGTTGGCAATTTAAACCTTAAAACAACCTAAATTCATCCCTTTGAAAAATACCTTTAACTATTAATGGGAATTACACGAAGTGTACACCAATTATGTTCGACCAATGTAGTTTGTGAATATTATTAATTTAACAACGATCTGTGATTTTGTTTTGTCATAATCACAGTTTATAGATCTATAAGAGGTGTATAAATCTGACCAGTGAACTTTTTCCCAATAATGTCATTTTGTTATCGATTTTATCACGTGACCTTGTTTGATAAATATTCCTACGCCATAGGGCTGGCGTTTCTACTGCTGACACAAACATTCTTACATGTCTAATGACTCCACCTTTACTGGTGATTTGTAAGTGGAAAGCTATTTTTCTATATGGTTATATAGACATCACAAACACAAAAGGGTTGACAATAGGGCTACCGCCTTGAACGGTCAGTGGCAAAATAGGGTTTAAACCAGGTCTTAGGATGCACCAAACCTAACACTTATCCTACTGTCAACTCAATAAAACGGGACTGTGTAAATAAAGAAATCCCCGCCATGAACTATTCTCTAACCAACAAAGCAGCTTAAACATCCTCATTTTAGAAATACTCGAACATGTTTTATTCCCTTAGGGTTTACGAATACCAATTGCTTATAAATGCTTATATGTGGTTAATAATATCTATCCTAAGGAACTTCAACTAGACAAAGCTAACATTTCTGATATTGTCGTGTTTTTTTTCTGATTTACATTTCTCTATTCTATTATTAAGAAGATACACGATTTGGTCGGCAAAAAATGCTATAAACACTGAATTTCAACTAATAATACTTCAAAAGTGGGATACCCAATAACCTGGTAAGGCATTTGCATACTACGCGATATCCATTATCTATACGCAAATAATAAAGACCAACACTTTATATTATTTTCTTTATAAGTTCAGTATGGCAATCTCTGTTATCACGATGGCCTATGGCATACATAATGACAGTACATATCGTAGTACGACTGATATAAATGGTTGTTTTACATAACTTGCTATTACAACTTGAAAGGTATCCTTATCTAACATCGTTTCCTCTTGTATGAACATTCGTAAAAAAAATATACGTGATAAAACATAAACGATAACAATGTATCATTTTACGTTATTCGCATTATTTCTTGAATTAATAAATTAATACTTCGTAAACATGTAATACAACTAACTGTAATATACCTTTATATAAGAACGAAACATATGCAAAATTGGAGTAGTGTATGGCATTGGTAATACATTTTAAATAAATGTGTGGACATAACAAAAAATCTCTAATTGTATTTAAATTAATTTGAAACAGATCATATGTTTCATGTAAGAACTTTCCCCTTCATACTATTTCGTTAGCACATTTGTCGTCTTACATCATACCTACGCTTATTAAATCGACAAAATTGACCTCATGATGGTATGATCAAATGTGACGTTATTGTTCGATGGTTGTAATAATAAACAATCATGGATATATCTAAGAGACAGGTTGTGTGTACCTTTCAGTTCAGTTTATATATATCAATACAATATCTCAGAAGTTGTGTACATCTGTCCACAATAAGTCTAATTAAATGTCTGTTCCAGAATCTACTGATTTTTGACTGGCGATTGTCTTGAGCCGCCGTATCATTTCCAAACTGCATTTTATTTCTGATGTGTAATCGTGTACTGTTGATCGATATTATCAGGATTCATTGTATATATTATACATGTGATAAATGATTGAACTAATAATTGCCGAGTCGTATTTCTTCAAGACAGCTACATCAAGGTTACTGCGAGTAAACATGCTGCCATCACTGCTCCGGTGATTGATGTCACTGCAATACAACACGTGGAATCCAATTATTATAAGACACAAATTAAACTAATATTTCATAGGTGATTTCAATTCCGACTAAATGTAACTATCTGCATGTTCTTGCTATGACAGAATTAAGAGGTGAAAAGGGATATAAACTAGCTGATATTACTATATAATTATGGCACTGTATGCATGTTGCTTAAATATCCTTCATATATGACACTATGGATATCTTGATTATGAATTAAGAATATTATGAATGTATTAACCAATGAGTGCTTGTCGGATTTTTAGTATTGTTGTGCATATAGATGTTTGAGAGTGTGCGCATGAGTATGAATGTTTTTATATGTATTTATAACTTTTATAGCATTATTGTTCGACGGCCACATTGAAAATAAGTGTAAGTATTTTATATGCATAACTTAATGTGTTTTAACCTTCGTTAAATAAAGAAATTATTATTATTAGTATTATTATTATTATTATTATTATTATTATAACATGTATTCATTTTACCACCAGTGATTGAAATTATACGTTGTAATACGTATGTTTGTAATTGTTTCATGCTTAAGGGGACACATGGCCATCTTGATTCGTTTAAAACTCACGGCGTCCCGTTAGCTTATGAACATAGCTTACATATTTGCAATCATTAATATTTGATTATTAAAACAGTTCAAAGCATATTCTTTTTACCTATTACTATCTTTTGAAAATATTGCTTCAATAATATATTTAAACATTTGGTAGAATAACGAAGATAATTGAAATCTCAAGTTTTTATTTAATGAAACACAAGCCGTTTTAAAGTCAAAATGAGGCGAGATAAAAAATCAACTTTTAATGTTTTAAAACTCAAAATTGCCGTGTGTCCCTTTAACGATCGATTTTCTTGTTATGCAAATAAATTAAACTACATTGAACTGGAATACAACATACCTAATTCGTTTAACATTCAATACTACAAAATACTAAATAATATAATGATACAATACGAAAATGTTAGATTATTTAAATATAATTTACCCCTAAGTGCAAACTCTTGTTATGGAAATTTAGGTTATGCATTCCTGAATTAAGAAATTATATCAAATATCTCGGAATTGTAAATTAGTGATAATTACATTGCCTTCCCCGTCCGGTCAATTTTTCAATCCTAGTTCCAATCGCCGTACTCTCCTTGTCGAGAACCCTTAAAGACGCCTGCACAGTTTCCAAGCGTGACGTTTGACCGTCTGCAGATCGTCGCCGTCTTTCTGGCGGATTTGGAATGTTATAGGCAGTACACGTATTCTAGAGAAAAGCAGCTGTTGTTAATTGAAATAACAGATTGAATGTGATACCATAACGCGTCTCTGCGACTTTAAAGTAGAACCGGTGCTAGTGGGTATGAGTGGTTTTGAACATCAGATTACCTCTCATGAACAAACTCAATAAAACCGAGTCTGCTAGTTGTTTCCCTTGTTTGTGTTGTTGCTTTATAGCAGTGTGTTACCTATTATCATTAGCAACACATGTATCTCCAAAGAAATATCTTATCTAATTTTGGAAAGTTTAGATTCGTCCCACTTAAAACCCGAGATTGTCATATACTCTGAAGAAATAGATACAGCCCGACCCAACGGGGCGAGTGCAATCATAACCACTGGGACTTCATTTGAACACATGTTTGGAAAATAGCTAAATCCCTCTCTCATCTTTACCATCCTCATGAAATTGCTACAGTTTGGGCTGATATACATTAGAAGACAAATAATATATATTCTTTTCGTACTCTTGTGTGCAACGATACGCTATATCACATGATATGAAGTTTGTGAATCACTTATTATTTTTGTCAGGTATGGAACTACCGTTTATAGACAAATTGTTGGCATCCCTAAGGGTACGAACTGCGCACCCCTTGTCGCAGATATGTTTTAATATTGCTATGAAAGAGGTTTTATTTTGACTCTTTCACCAGATAGCCAAGCAGATGTTATTGAAGCATATAATGATACCTCTCGGTATCTGGATGACATATTAAAAATTGACAACCCTTTCGTTTCTATTATGGTCTATAGTATATATCTGAAAGAACTTCAACTGAACAAAGCTAATATTTCTGATACTAACGCTTCTTTTCTCGATTTACTTCAATGGTGAAATAGGGGTCTATGTGTCATAACTTAAACGTGTTTCTAGAGCGTGTACTCGAGTTGAGGCTTTTTATATTCCTATATTCTTTTATATTCGTAATCTTTTATAACTAAAAACTACTCCATCAGCGTTACCGTTACCATAAATTTCGTAAAACCTGGTGGTGGACCCATTTGCAGTTCTCCACTATGCTTTCTTCTTTAATTGTGCGATGACCGGACATGCTGTGGACCCTATGATGACGTCTACCTAAAGCCCTAAAGGACGGTGACGTTTGATGTTTGTCTGTAATATTGTCTTGTCGTGCTCTCAATGGTTTATTCTCTTGTTGCTTTGGCTTTTGCCAAGTTATTGAGTACCTTCTTTGTGGCTTTATAGGCTTGTTTTTTTTATTTATATATACTCGAGTATCTTTGTGTTTTACTTATATTGACTATTAATACTGCCTTGCTTGTTATAGAATAGTTCTTGGCGAGGATTTCTTTATTTACACTATCCCGTTTTATTGGAATGACAGAAGGGTAAGTGCGAGGTTTGGTGCACCCTAGAACCTGGTTTAATTCCCCCAGTGGCCTATTTTGCCACTGACCGTTCCAAGGCGGTAGCCCTATTGTCAACCCGTTCTTGTTTTTGTAACGTCATATATACTGTTATTCCTTATTAAAATTGCCATGTTTGTACACATATATATATCAAAAAATATACTGTAATGCATCAAGTCACATTATTTTCCATTAGATATACAATTCTTCAAAGCTTTAAAGGCGGCTTCATTTCAAATAAATATTTTCAACAGTTGATTCGGTGATGTCTTCCGCGCATCGCGGTGCCTGACATAAACAGGCGGCTGCGATAAATCCATTGGCCCAACAAAATATAATATTTTGGTGTAATGATGAAAACCGAAATTCAGATATGAAAACAACCGAGTCTAGATCTATGCGCGCTTATGTCCACCATTTAATTGAAAAATAATTCTTCTGAGATTGGAGTCAACCTAAATGCAAGTATCAATTGTCATTTTTGCTGTTTAAACATAGGCGTAGGAACAGGGATGGGCAGTGGAGGTGTGGGGAGGCAATATACTCTGGCAAGGTGGGAGAGTGGCAGAGTATATGTTTTTACCAAATTACGTGTTGAATCCCCCAAAATCAGAAAAATGTGCTTGTTTCTGGAAATGATATTGTCACCCCGCATAACATTAGCCATTTGACATTGAAAGGTGGTTGCATGTATTTTGTTCATTAAAAAGTGTGATACGCAAACAAATATATGCATTTGACCCCCTACCCCATTAACTTAATTAAGTTTAGCCTTTAAGTTTATGTTAGCCCTTGTGTTTGAAAGAAATCTTTATTGATGCTGCCTTGTTGGTTAGAGATTAGATCATGGCGGGAATTTCTTTATTTACACTGTCTTGTTTTAATGGGATGACAATAGGGTAAGTGTGAGGTAAACCCACAGTGGCCTACTTTGCCACTGACCGTTCCAATGCGGTAGCCCTATTGTCAACCCTTTTGTGTTTGTGATGTCGTTTGCATTTATTATTACTTTTGCTTTCTAGTTTGTGTGTTTGCGTGTTTGTTTCTGTGTTTTGTGGTTGACTGTCCTCCTTGAATGCTACTTTCCCTGTCCGATCTTTTTATATTTCTTTACAGATAAATCATATCAGACATTTCATTTCTGTCAATACTTCTACTTATTTGTAACCAGAATTAACACCGATGCAATTCCGACTGAGGCAACTCCGAGGCAGTTGCTCAGTGTGAACTGCCTCAGTGTAGCTACGGCCCTGATAAACGAGGTACATTGATCTATTAGGGAACGAACACATATTAAATGCGATTGTCTGGAGAGTATATGTTTACTTTAGATACGTTTATTTCAGCATGTTTGTGATCGTGAATGCTAAAATTATGTCGTGGGTTATCATGTTATATAATGATACCTCTACAAATTAACGCAAAAAGTCGAAACTGATATCAAGCTATTAATGATTCTTATCACCGCCAAGTGCCGATATAGAATCTGGGTTTTGATAGCATTACGTTTGCAGAAACAAATTAAAAACAAGAACACACCCAAGTAACCAAGTGGCGTCATTTAAGTTCGAACCTATGATCGCCGGACTATTTAGAGTCGAACATACATTACTTTAACTCAGTAGTATAATGGGTCTAAACTAACACATGTCAAACAAACACAAATCTACAATAAATTCCGCCACATCGCATTTGCCTCGAGAAAAGCTTTCTTCCGTACTTTACACAGTCAACACGGTGACGCTGCACTCAGAATAACCGCTTACATCGATAACAATTATTTTTATGAAAGAAAATAGTGTCCGTGCTTGATGGATTATTGAAATGTAAAACTTATAGTTTGTAGTTCGTCAAATTCGTTATATTAATTCCATAGTCGCGTCATTTGTAATGAGAAATAATGGTGCTTTATAAAAGGACTAAACTTAGGTAGATACATTTATCTGATGTTTGAGACAAGGGCTGTTTTACCTTATGTAACAGAGCCTAAAAGGGGCCTCTTCCCAACTGAAAATGTGTTTTTCCCAAATTTGCAGAAATATTTCCCAATCAGAAGTAGCAGTCTTCCAGAACATGAGAAAAAGCATGAATTCTGCAATGATCTTTTGTCAGTTCTGACTGAAAAATTAGTACTGATAATAAACAATGGATGAAAATGCAAATAAGACAAAGTATTGTCATATTTGCTTAAACTTAAATTTGCAGAAATATTTCCCAATCAGAAGTAGCAGTCTCCCAGAACATGAGAAAAAGCATGAATTCTGCAATGATCTTTTGTCAGTTCTGACTGAGAAATTAGTACTGATAATAAACAATGGATGAAAATGCAAATAAGGCAAAGTAATGTCATATTTACTTAAACTTATGAAATCTTACATTTTTCCCAATATGAAAAATAAGCACGTGTTGATTTTCCAAAATGGACAGGCCTGAACTTTTTCACAATTTTGTGGAAAAAAACACCTGGAGACCTGTGCATGATTGCATTGTGTTGCGTTAGACGAAGTAATCAAACCGAACAATGGGTGTGTTACAAGTATATGGAGGAGGAGGATGATACGTTTTTCCTGCATACCGGACAAGATTATCCGTCATTTTACCGGGGCTAGATATTTCCATCTCACCCTAGGGTGATATTCAAGAAAAAGAATATATCATAGGTATTCGGTTCATTTAGGGAATTCCAACCCTCGGTATAAGTGTTTTAATCGGAACCTCGGCAGAGGTAGGTGTCATCTTTCAGTGCATAGATTACTTAAAGTTTACTGTTCTAGAACACGAGAATTCCATGTAGAGATAGAGTAATGCCTTAACTTTTCATATAATTTGATGGCTGGAGACCAGTAATACCAGCGCCAGACGTCACGACTGACCTGCGATTACATTTTGAAGGGAAATCTGCATAAAACTACACCAATATATGTATGTACATATGTCGATAATGCCGTCCGATATAAATCCCATGAAAATTATACATGATGAAGCTTTATTTAGTTGTTAAACGGGATATTCAAAAATATATATGCTATGATGGGTACTCGATGAACCGGAGGGGACTCGATGAAACGGAGGGACTTTTGACAAGTTCTTTCGGAGGGAACTCGATAAATGGTTATGAAGGAGACACAAGTATTTTATGAATACATTTTAAGTAATGTATACTCCGTTGTTAAAAAAACTGTTTCTGAATACACTCGCAATTCAATGAAATGTAAACAACAATGTAACTTGCCTTTTTAGCAAATCATTGTTTATAATTGGTTGAATTGTTCAAAGCGCATTATTTGTTTGGGTACATTGCACCAATAATATATTTAAAGGTAATGTAGAATTACGAAACACTGCAAATCCAAGATTTATTACCTGTTATTTATTAATATGCAAGCGGTCTTAAAGTCAAATTAATACTCCATTAATAAATATACGTGTTAATCTTGATGCTTATTTGATACTTCAAAATTGCCGTGTCTCCGGTGGCGTACTGGTAAAGCGTCTGCCTCGCGTACGGGAGATATTAGGTTAAATTTCTGACTGGGTTTCAACACAGACTTCATAAAACTGATTCTTTCAGCATATACCCTTGTTTCAATGTATCTTTTCTTAGATTAAACATATCATGAACAGAGTTAATAGTTAAATCATTAAGGTCATAGACTTTACTTAAAGGGAATGGAGCGACACAGCCAAACAAACTCTATTATTGAGAGTTCTGAAAATTTTGGAAAAAGTTGAAAGCATTATCAAAATCGGATGATAAAAAAAAAAGATATGACCATTTAAAGGTTGTTCTAAAACGAATATGGGAGCCGCCATTTTTAGAACTATGACATCATAGTTTCATATTACCATATATGGAAAATTGATGAATATCATTTAAAACAAAGAAAACCACTGCAAATGAATGATTTTATTTTACTGGTGATATAAATCATTATTGCCTTTAAGTATTGCATATTTTTCATACAGTTGCTGTCATTTTTCCCTATAAATCAGTAAATTTTCATATTTATAAATATTCCATATATGGTCATTTAGAACCGTGATGTCATAGCTCTCAAAATGGCCGCTTCAATATCCGTTTCAACAGAAACTTCAAATTTTCATATCTTCTTTGTTTATCATCCGATTTTGATAATTCTTTCACCCTTATTCAAGTATTTCAAAACTCTCAATAATAAAGATGGTTTGGCTGTGTCGCTACATTCCCTTTAAAGAAACCAACCAAGCAAAGAAACGGCAACATTGCACTAACACACTTTTTCGAAATTCTGTGCAGGTGTTTAGGGCAATAATAACGTTTATTATATAACCTATAAATAGACGCGTTTTCATTGGCTAAAAAGTAATTTTTTAGAAAAAATATCTAGCGATATTGACCTGTTTTTTTGATATTGACCTGTTTTATATAAAAAAAAAATTGATATTGACCTGTTTTATATAATTGTAAATTGAGGGTTATATAATAAAACAGTTATGGACTTTTCAGCTGTTATACATGATGTTGATATGCACCAAAAAATCATTATTGACCTCGGCTATCGCCTCGGTCAATAATGATTTTTTTGGTGCATATCACATCATGTATAACAGCTGAAAAGTCCATAATTGTATAATATTTGCCGTCTTAAAGTATAGCCATTATTTCACGAATTCTTCAAATATCAGTGATAGAATATGCGTGAACTGAACTATGAGTTGGTATCTCCTAATTCGATGCTCCAGTTTTGAGGTTTGGCTTGGCTGGTGTGGCTATAGAGTTTGGCGGGGCTGAATACATAGTTTAAAATAATGTATTTAAACATTTCAGTATTATTCATTTGAAAACTTCTTTCCTGAAGATTTATTTTCTTAATAAATTTAGAAATGTGCAAATCATTAAAAAAGTGAATATTGTAACATATATCGTAATTCATATCGACGTCAAGTTCGTGCTAAATTAGTCTTGATCATCTTCGACGCTTGATTGTCAACACAAACGTCTTGTGCAGAAAGAACATTTAAACCTGGAACACATATCCGTAGTTATATTTTTGACCATCCACATTTATAGTTCGTCGATATAATGATGAAGTTTCCCTATTTGTTTAATTGTTGTCTTTTAGCCGTTCTGTATATCTTGAAAGATAGAAGGTTCGTCTGTAACAACAAATCAGAAACGATACCAGAATCTCGGTAAAATGTCTCCCACGTCAACAAATGATTAGAAGAAAGGTTCTAGGCTTTTGTCTTGTAAAAAGAAAAAATCGCAGATGATATTTACTAGTGCTGAATGCTCATTCTGGAAAGTTTCTCCGTTATCTTAGCAATGTTCCCATTCGCATCATAATGTACCAGTTGTGAAATAGATTACTGATCCTTCCGAAACAACGAAAGTAAAAAAACACTTTTAAAAAGCCGGTACTATTACGGGGCACAAACGTATATTGCCTCTTATGAACGGACTCAGTAACACCGCGTATGCCTTATTCGTTTCTTTGCTTCCGAATGATGCGCATTACTGCATTTATTTGTGTCTCTTATAAACATTTATCGAGTCCCCCACCCCCCCCCCCCCCCCACTCCCCCCCCCCCACCTAGGAAAAATAAGTCCCCTCCGTTTCATCAAGTCCCCTTCATAGCATACATATTAGGTTTGTGCCTAGAAAATGACGTATTTTGGAGGTCGCTCTCGCTTCAAAATGTAATCGCCAGTCAGTCGTGACTTCTGGTGCTGGTATAACCTATCACCAGCCATCCGATTACAATCAAAATACATGCAAACAAAGTGTATGCATTACTCTATCTATACATGCAATTCCCGTGTTCTAAAACAGTAAACTTTAAGTAATCTAAGAGCTGGAAGATGACACTTACCTTCGCGTGTTGGCTAGGTCCGCCATCTTGGAAAGTACCCTCCTGAGCTCGATCACGACAGTGAGTACTATACTCAGTTGCAAAAGAGAAGTGTATACTTTGAATTTTTTTTACTTTACACCCCTATCCTATTTATCAAACGACAGTCCTTTATTGATTCAACCTATTGAAAAACAAATGACAACATAATATTGGCAGTATAATGATAAAATGTTGGTACCAAACATGATATATTTAATTTTGGAATTTATACAATTAATTTTAAAATAAACTCAGTGGACACTTTCTTTCGCAACTGAGTTGTGTACACCTTCTTTTGCAACTCAGTATAGTAACCGAATTAGCCACTCTCAAAGCGTGTCTATCGAGTCAAGTAGACCCTACAGATCGTAAAAATGAAACTCCAAGTGGACACCCTATACTGGAAAACAATGATTCAATACCTATGTACTGTATTGGTGTCTTTACATTATTAAATAGGGATTGTGTAGCTTAAAGCAATGCGTTGCCGTCAGTACAACCTTTTGAATTTCTTCTGAGGTTCTCCTAGGCTAACGACATGTATGTCGGATTATTACGTAAACGTGATGCAATTCAGGCTGGAAAAGCAAATTGTTTATACTCACATCACAATCCATATTAGGACACGCCCAAACAGTACAATTCATTCTCAGTTGATCAGACGTCTGGATTTTAAATGTGTCGATCATTTGCAAAGTGGTTTGTCCTGGTGTTGACACGTTGAATTTGGTAAACATACTATCTCCTGGTAGATCTCTGCGGATCAAGATCGGAAACATATAATCGTGTTGTCGATTAATAAAGTAAAACAAGAGGCCCAAGAAGGCCTGTGGACGTCTACTGGCTAAAGATAAAGTGTAAATATATGTGGACATAACTCTGTTAAATTCAACCGGATGACCTGCGCAACATGCCTTGGTACTGATCACCCATGTCACATTTCGCTGCCATCAGGAGAAATAGTATGTGCAAAGTCAGTGTATTAATAGAGGCTCTCATTCATTATTGAATTTATTAAACGAGTTGGCAAAATGATATATTCTATTTATCACATAACTCACATATCAACTTTTATCGCATTTTGCCTGTCACTTTAACAAGCGAAACCGATATAAACCGTGGGAATTGGATCATAGTCATTATCGAATTTTTTTGACAGCGCATACTAGGCCTATTTGCATACTTATATAACTAGTGGTATATCGAAAATATAGAATGGTGTTATTCCACTCCCATACCGTAAGTTATGTGATAAAACGTTTAAAGAGCCATAACGCAGCCAAAATGCATTCAGCTGGAACACTGAAACTAGATATGCGCATCTAGATATGGTACTCATCATCCCTGCCAAGATTCGTTGAAATCCGGCCAGGAATTCAGAAGAGACTAGTTTGGACAATGTTTGTGCATTAAAACCTCCTTAAAAGGGCCATAACTCCGCCAAGAATCATTCTACCAAAACACGGCAATGATATGCGCAACTAGGCTTGATACTGATCTTTTTTGCCAAGTTTCACTAAAATCTGGCCAGGGGTTCAGGAGAACTAGTCCGGACAAAGTTTGAGTATGAAACCAATTAAAGGGCCATAATTCCGCCAAAACTATTTCAGTCAAAACACGAGTCATGAGTGTGAATTCGGAGACCAGTAGACTATATTGCGTACCGGGTATAAGGTTGGCCTGAAAAATAAATTGGAAACCGATTACCGAAGGAGGGTTGAGGTTCTAGGTGATGATATGCACAACTGGGCTTGGTACCAATCATCCCTGAAAGGTCAAGTTTTCAGGAGAATTAGCTCAGATAAAAATGCGTGTATTTAAACCTTTAAAGGGCCACAACTCCACCAAAAATCATTCAACCAGAACACGACGACGATATGTACAACTAGATTTGGTACTGATCATCCCTAAAAAGTTTCATTGAAATCCGGTCAGGGGTTCAGAAGAACTAGTCCAGACAACGTTTGTGTATTAGAACCTTCACAGGGCCAAATCATTTAACCTGAACACAGTGACGATATGTACAGCTAGGCTTGGTACTGATCATCCCTGCAAAGTTTCACTGAAAACCGGATAAATGAAAGTCCTATCGTCTTCACGAGGCAAAATACAGTATCTTTGAAATAAATCAAGGGCCATAACTCCGGTGTTACTAATTCGAATTGGTTGGTTTTCAAACCTGTCCAAACTTTCATTGATAGTAACAATCTGGTAAAGTTTTGTAAATATCGGATGAAAAATGAAAGCCCTGTTGTCCTAACGAGGCAAAATACAACATGTTTAACTAAATCAAGGGCCATAACTCTGGTGTTACCGGTCCGATCTGGGGTGTTTTCGAACTCGTCCAAGCTTTCATTAACATCAACAATCTGGTAGAGTTTGGTAAAATTTGGTAAAGATTACATTACTAGCTGCTTTATCAGCAGGAACTAAAAGAAATATATTATGAAATTTTGAATTCCCGATTTTATCTAGATCTCGGAGGAAGCAAAGAGGGGTTAGCATTATACAAGTTAATAAATGTATCCATAAGTTTAAAAACTGACTTTTTCCAAGTAGAAAAAGGAGTTCGAGTCCACATGTTCTCTACGACACCATTTTATACTAAAATACTCAATGGATTGTGCGATCTGAACACGACATGCATTAAAATCAATAATTGAAAAACTGAAGGTAATATATACTTCGTACCTTTAGAAAACAAAGGCCGAATACGTTTATCTACAATAAAAAAATATAATGATGACATGACCAGGCGGAGCATAGCAAAATGTTGCTGTATTACACTCGCAGTCCATAGGAGCATTATTTCTATTTCAAGGTCAGAAACTATTTTGTTGCAGATGAAAATAATAGTTCTAATTGTTTTTTATACTTATAACAAATTAGAGGACTTTCTGAATTTCATTAGTTTTGAAATATTTAGGAATTGAATCAACCACGTGATTATCTCGAAAACAAACTTGGCATGGCAATAAAATCAATATCTTTTTTAAGATATAGTGTTTTTAGAAAATGTCTGACGTGATCAAACTCCTCGTCAATATAGAGTCGGAGAACATGTTGTATGTAGCTTTGAACTATGGAAGTAGTGTTGTATAAACGTTATGTACGAATGAAAATGTTGTCTGCTTCCTCGTCGATCAACTGAAGTGAAGACATGTACAAAGAGGTGAGACGTGAAAGCATAGAGTGTAAATTAACTGACAGTTACACGCGATTCACGTTTGATGTTACCATTACCAAGGGTAACAACTACTCCGGCCGATAAAAGGCTTTGGGTATTGTTTAACCACTTACAGGATATGTTGTCTGCTTTTTAATTTAGTCTTTTGGCTGTTACCTGTGATACGCAGGCTTCATAACCGCTGCGCCCAACTAAATTTCATTATGTTTATTGCGCTCTTCGGGGCATTTAATTTTATTAGATACTGGGACCATACGCCGTACGACATGGGGAAGCCATGAACCCCATGTCCACCGCAATATGCATGCCATCTTCGGGATGGTTACAATTTTGTACTATTGATTTTATTAATATTGAGTTCTGCTCAACCCGAGGGCGTGAGCGGTAGCTAGCATATTTCACTACCGCTCATGAACAGTCTCAATCAAACCGAGACTGCAATATTTCGTATGTGTCGTGCTCAGCCGTTTCCAAAGGTTCATTATCATACTCCTTTTTTACGTCAACCGCACGCTACAAAAGAAGATACGTTTACATGCACAAAAAGTCGGTTCGGGATTTACGATACTGTTTACATCCACGTCTAGTACTTACAAATGATACCGTTTGCATTTAAAATTGCGTGAACTTTGCAGTCTTAATAAAAATTAATATTTTTATTTATATGCTCAGTATCAAGATACTCCATTTGTATAATATTATTATATAAAACTATGATTAAAATGTGGTTGCATGTTATATTTAAGGATTGAGTTCGGTATTTCGGTATTTCTAACTGGTTATGAAATAGCATTAGGCTATTTTTTTCATACCCCGTAGAAAGATGGAAATATCGAATCCAGTCCTTTAAAAGTTACATGTGCTCTATTTGATATATAATCAGTGAACGTGGATTCTATTGTTTTGAATGGACACCCGACAACGCCCCCATCCCCACGTTGTTCTTATATATTTTCTTCTGCGCTCATATTGCTTATGGGTACACAGCGCTTACCTATCTGAATCACTGACACCTTCCAACATCTTCCCGATCCCCCGTCCCACCACAACCTTTACATTTTACTTCATATTTGTCTTTGTTTATATTTTAAATTGATTCACAGTCCACAATCTCCAACGCTGGGGCAACCCTGTTTATTCCCTTTTCTCAAAATATGTTTCATTTATTTTATTTTTTTAATTTCTGTGTTGCTTATGAAGTCGTGTAAGGGGGTACAGCTCATACCTATGCCCATCTAAATCATTGAACCTTCTTCTAACACCTGCCACTTCGTTCTGATACTCCGCTCCCCGCACTCCTCAACTCTCACATTTCTTTTTTGTAATTTTGTTCTTGATTGAGTGTTCTTCTCCGTCTTCGATTTTATTCCGTTAGCATCGAAAATCAAAGACAATCCGAACGCATGACGTGTATGACCAATTTCAAAATGAAATAAAAGAACTGATGGATTAAGCACCATATGTTCTAAAGATAATAGTAGCTGCCGTTGGGATAAAGCATGTGTTTCTTGAGTTCTTTTTGCAAATTGGACCCAGTTACAACATTGCGTTCTTGCCGTGTACGTAAATTCAGGTACATCCTCAAGAATGATGTATATGAACGAAACTAATAAATTCTGGAAATTTGCTTGGCAGTCATTTGGGGAGCATGTGAATCACATAGTTCAGAAGTAAACTGTGTCGTTCCTAGTGAAAATTCTAGTTTACTCTGCATGGATCTGATAATCATATACGCGGAACACGAATGCCCGGCATATTTACTGATGTCATAAAGACAAATCGCACAGGCATATAATGGATAACGTGCATAACCTTCGACGGAAATAAGCTAATTTATAAAATAGGGTTTGGAGATGTTGACATCCTTAGATTTTAAGGTACTTCTTTACACGAGAGGCTTGTAAATCTCCAGGATGATCAGAACTTTTGAAGAAAAAAGGAGGTGTGTGGTGTCGATGATTGAGATGCGCTGTGAACCCATGCATAATATGAAGGGCATATAAAATAAAGAAGCAAATTAAAACAAAAGTGGGGATCGGAGTATCAGAATGAACAGGGTTCAATGACAGAGGTGTATTTGTGAGAGGTGTGTGGTGGGGTGGACAGGTTGAAGGTTGGTAAGAATGGGCATAAATATGTACTATGCATATATATATATAACCATGTCTTAACCAATTTAATATATATTTATGTGATATCATGAACACTGAGTATATCAAATAAATATTATAAAATTATATGTAAACTGTATCATTTGTAAGTTTTGGATGTAAACCGTTTTGTGCTAAAATTACTGTGTAAGTAAACTTCAGCCAAAATGCAAACGGTACCTGGCCATGAAATGATATTGTATCAAAGCAAACGGAAAAACGGCTGGGATTTTACTGCTATGTTTAGGTTAAATACAACTCTTCTAATCCTTGATGTATGGCGGGAATGGTCAATTTACAAAATGGTTCGTAAACCTTAATAAAAGAAACTCTTACCAGGTCCCAAATCGACCTTCCTTGTATGTAAACGTACGAGGGTCATTCAATAAGTTCTGTCACTAACGCGTTTTAACAATTATGTGCTCATTTTGAGTGTTGATATTTGGTACCAAATGAAAGAGAGTTTCAATATCATTCCATTGATGGTAAAATAAATGCTGTATATTTTGTGTGACGAAAGTTATTGAACATTTAATATACATCACTCATACATACTGAGGCATTTTCGTCCTGAGTTTTTTTCAGGTATGTTAGCTGTTACTTTTTTAAATGCCTGTTTCTCTTTAAGTCCTTGTCGAAGACCTTTGAAATTTCTCATACATTACCAGTTATATCTGTGCATTACAAGATTTAGAATTTAAGCATGGTAGATGAAAAGGCATTGTCTTAGAAATTAACATTTTAAGCTAACTTATAAAATTAATTTAATGATAAATGGACATTAAATGGAAGGGCAGTCTTCTGAAATAGCGTTTTTGGATGATCAATATTTTCGCTAAACATTGTGCAAAATTCTACAATAATGTGTTGAATATGAAATTTAAACACTGAAAGACTAGGATTCGTAAAAAAATATAAAAACATATTAATACTATGAGAATAATTACGACATTTAAAAGATATAATAACATTTCCGTAAACAAAATGAAGAAAATCAGTGTTATTTCCGCTAAAATTAAGGGATATGCATTCACTCATATCTGGTTTACAGCAACACCTTTCCGAATTCTCGACAATCATTTTCATGGATTATAGGCGAATAACCACAGATGGCGTACAAGAAAATTTAAAAGCATAGAATTTTTCAAATAATTTTTACAACGTTTTGTAACAAGGACATTTTCAGAGATGCCAGTATCCAAAAGGTGTGGTAGGGGGAGGTAATTCAGGGATATAAATAATCGGAAATTTTTCATTTTTGTTGTGGAATTTAAGAGAGCAAACCCAGTAGTACTATAAATACACTACTTTATCTCAGTGTAATATCCAGTTCAAAGGATATATGCCTAGTGACAGAACTTTTTGAAGCACCCTCGTATCTGTTTTGGCGCGTGCGCATGACGTAGGTTAAATATACCCTTGATTACGTCTACGACCATGAGACCCATATTTACGCCTTCGGATAGAAAATGTAGAAAAAATTATCAATATTAGGATATTTTGAAATATTTCCTTGTTGATAAATATTATCATTAACATTTAAATCCCAATGGATATAGTGTCTGCAAGTTTTTCAATGTGTGTATAAAATTGTGTAAAGTAATTGTGTAAAGTAATTGTGTAAAGTATGCGGTGGGATGGATCACCGATCCACAGCACACGGACTGATAGGGGCAAATAAATGAGATCACCGTGTTTGGTAGCTGAACCAAAAAAAAGTAATAATAAATAAATAAAATATTAGATGCTGAGGACAAACATATATTAATTAAATACTTACGCAAAATATACTGCAGCACTTGCATTTGCCATTACCCCACTCACCGGCAACTGACAAGACAACGTGTACTCTGCTAAATTATCTATTCCCAAAATAGTTGTTCCTGGCACGTCTATAATGTCCATTAGGTAGAGACAAACAGTATTGCCCTGGAAATATAGTGTAGTCTATATACAGTAAACAATGGTTTGTTTTTCCTGTAATACAGGCCCTGTCTCTGAGGTCATATCAGATAAGCACTTGAGACGGCGGACCAAAAACCCATATAAAAGGCCAAAAATCTTATATTGGGGGCCGAATATCTATGTTAAACCTAAGATGCGTTACATGTATTTAGCATTAAATAACATTCTTTTTCTCTCCTTTTTTTTTAAATCAATACCTTTTTTGGTCTGTCGCAGTCAATTTCGTATGAATAAAGGACTGGGAAATAAGAAAACTAGTGCTGACCCGTTTACCGATGAATAGCTGACCATAATATATCTACATAATTGAAAACTGACTTAGGTAGCTAATGCCAAAAGTAGGTCAGTGACCTACACTGTAAAGTATTTAATGACAAACCTTACATTGTCCACAAACGTATGTCTGGCTAAGCCTTATAGACCTCAACTAGATAATCTGCTGATATAAATTTAAGCAGGCTCCTAGTGATTTACTGTTTTCAATTTAAAAAACTAAGCATTGACAAGCTGAATTGTTTTAAAATGTTAAAAGCTGTTTTCTTTTACTGAAATATTGCCTATGCATATGTATTTCTAATTATATATTAATACCAATTATGTGTAGTATTGAATACTAAGAAGTCCAAAACTCACATATGTACAGTTGATCAGTGAAATTGATGTGACGTCCGTGCCTCCAGATTTACTGCAGCTGTGCGTTCCGTTTGAAGGTATTTCTGACGGGAATGGGTGAGAACTATTGGCTGGAGTTTCACTAACTGTGTAATTGGTATAATCGTTATTGAGTTCAATTGTAATTTTCCCATCCATGGAGCAAGCTGATGGAAGAATAAGCACATTGCTTTGACATAATAAACACAATGTAATTACATGTACCACAGTATGACTGTCTGATGTCAATAAACAGTATTCTATTAATATGTTTGCCTTAGCGTATATGATAATAGTCTGCATATAGCTAAACATGTGTCGATTAATCTCTGATACGTGGGGCACAGCGTATGTCTTAGATTCTCTGAATTTTTGGTTGCCATTATTTCGAAAGTTCATGTCTGAGAAAAGACTAATTAGTATACGACAATTGCATTCTTCGAGAAGTTCCTATTTGCCATTAACCAATTTAGTAACAACTTCCCTAGATTTCAATTTCAAGATTACGAAAACAGAAGATGATTGCTTATCTGACATAAAAAGAAATATGACATAAAGTTATATGTATACACTCATAGGACTCTGCAGTTGTGTTAAAGAAATGGCAAACCACTGGGGTCTGACGTGTCCGTTATAGAAGGCTGTTTAGTAGCTACTTACTGTAAGTAATATTCGCAGCTGCTCTTGCGTTCACTGATGAAACCTCTAGACTGTACAGAAATACCTGGATAAACAAATTCATAAAGGAGTTTATTTATATATTTTTTATATATTGCTCCAAGAATCGTACATTAATTATAATTTCATAGAAAGCATTTGCCTGTATTGTGTATATTGGTATTCTCACATACACAACTTGTTAGATTTTAATAGCGCCTTCATTTTGTATTCGATCTTTCCCAAACTTGGCCACATTGTTGATATCAATGAAATCTCGGGCAGATCAAACGAGTAACACCGGAGTATTGGCCCTTTATAAATATTTTGTAATGTACACTGGAAATCCCAGCGGTCATGGGTTCAAATCTCACTGGAGGCATATTTTATTTTCATAAGAAATCTTGGTTCATGGATTCAATGTTTTTTTCTCATAACAAACCTTGGTTATTTGTTTTCTTTAATTGGGAGCTTGTAAAGGGGCCCTTGTTGGATCAGGTTTACATAGAGTTATAGGGAAGAACTTGAAAAATAAAACTTCTCTGAAACTACAAGAAATAAAGTTTTAATATTAAGTTTTAATATTTTTTATTTATTATCAGCCTATTGTCCTCTACCAAGAAGATAACCCTGGGGACAAATTTGGCCCCGTTCCAGAGATCATAGTTTTACATATAATGATATAGCGAAAAACTACAAGAGCTAAAGGTTTTCTATTTTGTATTTATTATCAGTGTATGTTCCTCTATAAAGTTTGTTCAAATGGTGACCCAAGGGTCACAGTTTTACCTATACTGATATATAGGGAAACAAATCTCCTTCTCTGAAACTAAGTCAAAGGTTTAATATTTTGCGTTTACACTCAGCTTATAGTTCTTTACCAAGTTTGTTTGAATGCTGTTTTACATAGAGTTACATAGCGAAAAACGTTTTACAAAATCTTCTTCTCTGAAACTACAAGAGGCAGAGGTTAATATTTTGTATTTACCATCAGCTTATGGTCCTATAACAAGTTTGTTCAAATGTTGACACTGGAGTCAAATTTGGCCCCGCCCCTGGGTCACATGTCAAACTTGGTTTGAGTGTTTATATTAACGAAAGTTTGATTTGTTTTACATAGACTTATATATGGACAAACTTAAAACATCTTCTCTGAAATTACAAGAGCCAACGATTAATATTTTGTATTTACACTCAGCTTATGGTCCTCTACCAAGTTTGTTCAAATGGTGACCCTGGGATCAAATTCGGCCCCACCCCTGGTCACATGTCAAACTTGGTTTGAGTGTTTATATTGACGAAAGTTTGATTTGTTTTAAAGCTAGCCAAACTTGAGCCAAATACAGCCCTCCACCAATATATTGGTAATTGAAGATACTTTATAAAAGAACTAGTTTGATACTGCCATATCTGACACACAATCCTTCTATCCCGCCCAACGCCCTCCCCCACCCCCCTCCCCACACACACACACCCTCACCCTAGATGGACATCATATAGCATGTATAGCTATACAGGCCCTCTTGTGCCTCTTGTTTATATAATATTATTTTATAATGAACCATACAATTTGCATAAAAGCATGCTATATTTATAGGTTATTAGATTTGTATTGGGATATATGCACGAGTTCTTTCGCGTATTGTATCAATATTGCGCGACTTTAGGAGCGCAGTATTGATGCTCGAAAGAACGAGAGCAAATATCCCAATATAAATCTAATAACCTTTGTATTGCATACACACTTTTAAATTAGAACAATAAAATAGGTTGTAACATTTAATTTTATATATATCTTTGAAACACACATATTGACATTACATCTTGGGAATTTTCACATGAAATCAACATTGTTTACATCAAGTGACATACTTTCTTTGACTTGGACAGAAAATTGCACCAATCACGAACGGGTACACACCCGATATGACTTTACTAAAGGTCAGTATGAGAGTATATTGACGTTTCCTGTTACATTGAAAGCAAACGAATATTGTAAATGCGTATGCAATAATCCCATGTATTAATTGAACCATCTTAAAACATACCATGCAGTAAACATGAATGGGAATTGTTTAGCCATTGCTGACATCTGATTGCTATATACACAATCACCCCGTATGAACTCGGTCAATACGTAAACGCGTTTAGATTATCGATGTCTCAGTGTCTCAATCTCTATAGAGTTATATAGTCGGTTTTCTTCGAGACGTGTTTTGCGCTGATACCGAGTTCCTACCCAGTGACAATGCCTGTACTATAAATAAACCACTTTGAGCTGGGTGCAAAACCGAGTGGTTCATGGTACACAACGTACATTAGTTCACAGAAACGTTTGCGATATAGTATTGCAACTATATATTTGGCGTAGTCTGCATAGTGTTATATATATCGTTGAATTGTGTAATTCCCTTTTTATGACTTCCGAATACTTTTTCATCCGTTTCATTTTACATTTTAATACCCACATTCGTTTTTGGTTTTTCTGTACATGTTAACCATTACCGAAATGATTTTGTTGCAGCAACTTTGCTGCAATGCAATGTTGCGGCCATGCATGTATATACTGGTGCAGCTAGAGGCAACATCTCTGGCGATGTTCTTGCAACATATAAAATGTTGTAAAAGTTGTGGCGATATTCTGGCGACAATGACGAAAGTTGCCACTGAAACGATTTTGTACTATATATATTACTGTGTTTTCATGGCTATTTTTGTAATATTGTATTTTGATCGTTCTTTACTTTAAAAACTGACATTCATATTTATTTTTTAAACTTCTTTTCATAGTAACCAAAGGCTCAAGTCAGCTATTTTCATCACGTTTAGTCTAACTGTCTTCCGTCTGTACATCCATCAACAATTACTTTAAACATGTATCTCCTCTGAATGGGCCTCTTGGTTTTAATCAATAGCGTGTTTCTTTTAAGGAATTTTAGTTTTTAGTTCATGGAGTTGGATGGGTATATGCATGATTTTAGCAAACATTACCAGTCATATAATATTGTTACAAGAAAATCTTTCAGGAATGTCGTCAGGAACTAATTTGCATACGAAAAGCGATATTGTTGTAACATTGCTACAACATGTCGACAGAATATATTTCAACTTCAGGAATGTTGCCACAATGTCGCCAGAACATCTTACGGCAATATTGCAGCAACGTTGCGAGAAAATCTTCAAGAATGTAGCCAGAAACTAATTTGCATACGAAAAGCGATATTGTTACAATATTGCCACACATTGTCGCCGCACGCTTTGTATTTTGGCAAGGGAACTTGTATCTTATTGCTGGAGCGAGATATATGAAAGCAGCTGTTCTACCTGTTATATCACGTTTGCCAATCTGTTCTTTTTGTGAACACCACTTTGTTAAATAGTTAATTATGAGTTGATTTGTTTAGAGTACAAATTTGCTAGTGTTCTATCAATTTAGGTATGAGAATCCTTTGTGAGTTCTATGTTAGAGGTCCGGATTTCCCCAATTGACATATGTTGTGAATTTTAAATTGTATTGGTGTAATTAATATTCAAAGATATTTTAAAACATATAATGTGAATACATGTTTGAAACTACGAGTTTGTCCATAACTATATAAATATATTTAGGACACTTTAACCGCTTAGCCAAGACGCAGTAGTATTATAATAATAAACGTGAGTGGTCCGAATTTCCCCCAGTTGTCATAGTATAGTTTGTGAATTTTGAATTGTATTAGTGTAAATAATAGTCAGCACATTGTGTTACCTGTCATGAACAGACTCAATAATATCGAGTCTGCTAATTTTCTCTTGTTTGTTGCTTCCAATGGATCTCCTTTTCGCTGTTTCTTTTGCCATTAGTTTGAATACATGTAGTGCAGTTGTATAATGTTGTTAATTTATTTATAACTAGAACGAATTCGATGGCGCGGCCGTCGTAAAATACCCACATTTTATTCACACAGGTCCCTTCCCCCACCCCACACACCGCCAACCTCCACCCTACCCCACCCCACATACACAGCCCCACAGTATATACAATGTAATCCCTACATCAAAATGTTCATTTGAGAAATATTTTTAAAATAAATTGACATGCTGTGTTTTTCTTTATTAGATGACTATTGTACCAATTAATGTGCAAAAGTATGAAAAAATGACACCGTAATTGCATTATTAGTGCATTTGATGCCCCTTCCTACAGGACCAACTATAACACAGGAGGAAACAAATGTATAAAGTGTAATCGCATCATCATGTTTCATTTCAAATATAATTATAATTATTTTTTTTAAAAATCCAAATTTCCCCACCCAAACTTGGGCCCCCGCTCCGAGTTCGATATAATAAAAATAATAAAATCATTTAATATGTTGCTTATGTTTTATAGACGTTTATATACACCAAGTTATGTGCAAGAATATGGAAAAATGACAGTGTCATGAATTTTTTGTTTATTTGACCTTTTGACCCCACTGAGGGCTCCTGGGCTCAGAGCCAAAACTAATGTTGCTCTTGTACGCCGTCATCATATGGTTGAATACTGTTCAGCGGTTTAACAGGAGATGCGGTAACGGACAGACGGACTGACGGACAGACAGGACAAGCGGAGGCGATTTTAATATACCATGTTTTTTTCAAAAACGTGGGTATAAATATAATATTCAACAATATCAAAAAAACACATCGAGTTTACACAAATAACAACTTACTACAATCACTACCACTGCTTGATGCAGAATATGGCGTTTTGCTGACTGAGTACACACTTCCATGACGAAATATAGTTCCTAAAAAATATGAACACATGTTTTAACAAAGTAAAAAAGCAAGGTAAATCTATTTCATTATTTCAAACCTAAATACTAATGCCGATGTCTAACTGTGTCATTAGCAATAAATATTGAAAAGTGGATCCCTTGGAAGCAACAAACACAAACAAGAGATAAAAGTAGCAGACTCGGTTTTATTGAGTCTGTTATGAGATTCTCACGAAAACCATTACATATTTGACGTGTTATATCCGTTATACATTTATACATATAGATATATAAATATACTGGGTGTTTTAATTGATATCATAGGGGCTGGCGTGGCGCAGTCGATAGAGCGGCGGATTTGTAACCGGAGGCCCCGGGTTCAATCCTCCGTGGTGCCACTGAGTTCCGTCGGTGTGTTCTTGGGCAAGACACTTTTCCTTAGCCTCGTCCGTCGGATGGGGCCGTAAACCGGGCGTTCCCGTGTATCGGTCTATCCTCCGAGCACGTTAAAGAACCATAGGAATCTATTCGATAAAAAGAGGTTCCCGGATTCCTATGTATCCTACCCCTCTCTCTGCTCTAAATAACCTGTATTGTGTTGATGAGCCGTTAAACAACATTCAATTCAATTCAATTCATTGATATCCGTTGTATACAATATATATACCCGGCCTTGAATTCACCACCCACTCTTGTGAATATTCTTAGACATAAGCCCAAGTATGCAAATTTCAATCAGGAGCGTAGCCAGGCATACTCCTGTACGCCCGGGCGTACTCTAGAAAATTGAATGTGAAAAAATAAAAGTGCTTATTTTTAAAATCAGCAATAAAAATTGAAGGGGGTAGTGGGTGAGGCACTATTTTTAAAAACACACTTAATGAATGGAGGCGAAAGTCTCCAAAATCTCGCTCTAATGAAGCCACAAACCTCCGAAATTGCACTTAAATTTCAAAATTTTCCCAGGACCCCATCAGCAGGAGGGGGACTCCCGCACCCTTCCCCAGGGCATATTCTCCAAAAGGCTCTGGCTACGCCCCTGTCAATCACAAATATTTCTAGAAATTTACAAAATAAACGTTCATAGCAAGTTGCTATGTATAAATATGATGCCTACTAATTATTAGCAACTTCTTAAGATTGTTTATCTTTGAAGGTCATGAACATATTTGTGAACGAAATTTCAGTACTTGGGCTCAACTTGTCATGATCACTTTCATACTATCTTTGTTAAACTTGTTAAAAAGTTTGTCAAAAGAGGTTATGACCTTATCATTTTGCAACGTACTGCATGCTTGGTTCGCCACTATGCTTTCCTCTTTAATTGTACGATGACCGGACAGGCTGTGGACCCTTTTTAACAAGTTTAACAAAGATAGTATAAAAGTGATCATGACCAAGAATCTGACGAAGTTTATAAATCACATCACCATAAAAGTCAGGTTGTGATATGTATTACAACTATTTACTAAGTCATATGTATCACAACTGTAGAAAACATGACAGTAAGTAAAATTATTACACCTTATATTATTAAAATATGATTCTCCACACAATCGGTAACCTTTAGGAACACAGTAAGTAGCAGCAACTTATCTCATAAAATCTTAACGATTCTTCAAACTGCAAAACAAATTCGTCGGTCTGCCTCCCAAAATTAATATTCGATATGTTTAGTTATTTTCACTTCAATATTTGTTTTATTAAATTTACTCTAACGTTCTGCAAACAAATACAAATCATCACAGCAATTAAACGTAAAATAGAATATTAAGAAGTATTAAATAACGGAAACATGGTTATTCGTGAAATATTTAAACTAAGCTAAATAATCACAGGAAAAAAAAGAAAACGTTACCTGTGACGCCTTGCTTTTTCGGACACAATACCGTTTTACCTGGCATGAAACACAATTGTGATTATTCTTTGTCTGGATGGCGTTATTTATACTTTCTCTCCATGGAAACTTCTAATTAAAATGTTATTTACTACCATTGATTGTACTAGTGAATCATGCGGGGTCAGGTGAAAGTGATCGAGGCCAGGGAAAGTGTTGTTGTGAAATTGTTCTAAAACAATGGCAGTAATGCCGTTTAGGACTTACTTCAGTATTTTGCCATTACATTGAGTTATTAGTGAAGATTTAATAGCTTCTCTAACAAACGCCAATGTCTTTCATGTCACAATGAAATATCAAAAAGTAGAATTCAATCCATAGTTTTACATTTTCTTTGTTATGATGTACGAGGGATGCAGATATATTAATGCAGACGACATAATTAACAGTGGATGGATGATGAATTGCGACTGTAGAAAGAACAATGTGGTGAGGTAATAAACGAAGGTAAAAATTAAAAGTGTTACAATTCATGCAAACACTGTCACATTGATTAATAAACACGACTCCCAAACTATAAAATATAAGGTATATTAATTTATTTCACTTTTTATACATCACATTTTAAAATAAGTGTTTACAATATCTAATACAAATGTCCCACAAGCAAAAAAGGCGATGTGTACTGATTATAACTGTAATATAAACTTAAGAAACACTGGACTGGTGCATTCTTTTAAGTTGACGTAAGGAGTTTTCAAATAAGATATTATTTATACGGTTGATTGTTTAATTTCTAGTAAAACATGTTACAACAATCAATGTTTCATCTGACTGCGACGTCAGTAAACATTCAGTAATTATCTGTTTTCGTCTTCTAAAATTCTGAATGTTGGTGTTATTTACAAAACAGAACAACATTTCGATTAAAATCACATAAAAGTGATTTAAAATGTAATACGTAGATTGTTTAACTGTTGAATTGATTTGAAATCCTTCACTCGACGGTAGGCATGATTTTTTTCACTCACTCACATTCGCTCATTCGTGAAAATAACCACACGCCTACCATCTCGAGAAGGATGTCCCTATAATCAAAATCAGTAGATAGGTTCTATGTTTATAATGTTTAAACTGCACGTTATGCTCTCTAATCGCCATGGACCTTTTGGTCCCCTGCCCCTACACCTATTAGTGTATTGATCGTATACGTGTGGTACAACGTATGTATGCAAATGTCAGTACTAACTATACGACAATCTGGCAATTTATTCTCAGGCATTCTGATGAAATGAATGTTTTGAGTACTGTTGGAAAAAAGGCAGGTGTTCTATACAATTGGACAATTTGCCATTTAGTATATTTATATGCCTTATCAGCATATGTTCTTTAATAAATTGGATTAAAATATGCAAATGTCGTTTGTAGTAGTAAACTAGTAGTAGCATAACACCAGGTGCGTATATTATGCAATGGACATGTTTGTTATTTGACAGAAGTTCAACACCTGACTTCTTTGGTGTATGCAAGTATATTTGAAGAAATGTGGAATCGAACCAGGGCCGCCTGTTTGTATGAAGAGATAACAGAAACATATATTTTCCTCAGAATCTGCATTTTGCTGTTCCCGTTCGATTTTTATATCTATATTTAATATGCATGTTCTGGGTTTATGACAGTAGGCAGAATCATTGTATAACACAGAACATGCATATTAAAGATATATATAAAAATCGAACGGGAAAAACAGCATTCAAGGACGACAGTCAATCACAAACACACACACAAACAAAGAACAAATTCGAAATGAATAAAAGGCCAAATAAGACATCACAAACACAAAAGGGATGACAATAGGGCTAACGCCTTGGAACGGTCAGTGGCAAAAAAGGCCTCTTGGGGTTTATACCAGGTTCTAGGGTGCACCAAACCACACACTTAATCTACTGTCAATACAATAAAACGGGACAGTGTAAATAAAGAAATCCCCGCCATGGACTATTCTCTAACCAACAAGGCAGCATTAATAGGCAATATAAATAAAACAATGATGCGATACTGAATAATTATGACAGCTTTGTGATAAGTCATATCATGCTTGAATTATTTGTTGATATTTTTGTTTTTAAATCGACTGTGATTAAAGTAAAATTAACAAAACATAGAATTAACCTAATTGTGGAGTTATTGTTTCACACAAGCTAAGGTCTCCATTTGTTAAAACAGATGATGATAGGATTATTTGCGAAAACCACTGTCATAACCTGTCCAATAATATGTTAAAGTTTTTCGTTTAGGTTATTATTTGAACACCAGAACGAGGCCATTCTTTACTCCGCTCTCCGCGTCAGTGAGATGTTTCCTACAATGCATACGGCAAATACTAATTAATACAACTATCTTTATTCAGCAATTAAAATACATGTTGATAGCCTGCACAATTACATGAATATGAAGATAGTAGACGTGAACATGAAGACTAACAATATTAAACAAATAAACATACAATTACATTATATCAATTTTACTGGGGAGCAAATTACTTTAAATTTGATGTAATGAAAAATAGATGTAATGAAAAATAGGAATTTAATATCAAAAATTTTACTTTATGCACTATTCCTTAGTTTGAAACATAGAATATAAATTTCGCTAAATTTAAAACATACACATTTGATAATCGGCAATAATACAGTTTAAGATATGTATGTCTTAATTGTATTAATCACATAATTTACGTTGTGAGAGTGGAATATCACCATTCTATATATTCGATATACCACTAGTTATATAAGTATGCACATAAGCCTAGTATGCGCTGTCAAAAAAAATCGATAATGACTATGATCCAATTCAAACGGTTTATCAGGCAAAATACAATAAAAGTCGATATGTGAGTTATGTGATACAAATAATCTCACATTCGTTCTCATTCATTATTGAATTTATTAAACTCGTTAGCATAAAAAGTCATTTTGCCAACTCATTTATCGGCATCTTCTTTCATCTCTATGAATATTTTCATTATGTTCATTTCTTATATGTTTTTGATCAGCAGTTTCTAAGGAGGACTCGTTTTAGAGATCCCATTTCTCTGTGTTATCAAACATCATTTGAACCCTGGTGCGGGTTACTTTTCGCCCAGTTAATATATTTCGCAGACAATGGGTAAAATGATTCTTTCTTAAAAAACAGCTTAAGAATGAGTTCAATATTTTTAACTAGTAAGTAGATATTTTTAACTAGTAAGTAGATCTAATCAATATAAAGCGCTATGTGTGTACATTCTTATTCTCTATTTCAATGATATGATTATTGCACAAAACAAACGCCGCTGGACTAGCTTTAGGTAACTCTACATGGGATCGAGTGTAAATGACGGGATCCTGGGACGTGGCTATTCAGGAACTGTATGTATTTGAATATGTGTTATGCACCATCAGAAGTCGCATATTTAACAGCTGTCATATAACAAACGTATCAATGTTACAATCATTCATGAACCACGTTTTATGCTGTTTCTACTAATGAAATGTAATATATACATATATTGAAAAAGAACATAAATATAGTTTACGGCCCGTTTTCCACCTGTATAATAATGAAAATAAAATATTTCCACAGACCGTCTGGGGACTAATTACCAATGTATGTAATTTGCATAACAAAGTGAGTTATTAAATGGTAAAGTAAATAAATAGTTAAATACACATTTAGTAGAATATTGTAAGATTTCCAAATCATAAATTTAGCTTGATATCCCTCCTATTGATTTGCAGTGACCTAAAGCACTTTAAGTAGGCTCTCAAGTGGATTAGTGGCAAAAGGTAATAGATCTGTCACATTTCTTACAACTAATGGCAATTTTATTATTTGAAGGTACCGTATGAGGCTAAAATCTGAAAATGTATCGGTACTGACATTTTGACATGACGCGACTCTAGGAGGAGTCTTACTTTGTATCGAAAGCCTGAGAACCTGTACATTTTGTGGAATTCATCATTTATTTTAGTTTTTTGCTAATCATTGTGTATATCCCACCCATTTTTCTTCATTAACTCAGATGAAATCACTATGCAATAGCATACAATTGTAATTTAACACATTAATTTGTTTTCTTGTTAGTGATAACGGTATAATAAACTGAAATATAAACTATTATGGATTGTGATTTAGTTTGTCTTGCTGTTGCCCAAGACTTGAATGTATAAGTTGGCTTTAAAACTGCTACAGGCATATGGGGTAGGCTCAGTTTTTGAGTCATTACTTCAATTTTGTCTGTTTTTTCTGGCATTCTATGCCAAACTGTATATTTTATTGGACATTGTGCATGTAAATGTGCTCGAAAACAGCCTTCTGGTCTATTTTGTGCCTAATTATAAAGTGTTTTTAAGCGAAATAATGTTGTGGAACTTGTGAGTGATCTCCAAATATAGACTATTTTGCATTGTGTTCAATGGACTGATTTTCACGGTCTGACACCGTAAGTGACACCGTTGTGGTAAGTGACAATATGGCTACCGTCTTGGTGTGGTAAGTGACAATATGGCTACCGTCTTGGTACGGTACGTGACAATATGGCTACCGTCTTGGTACGGTAAGTGACACTATGGATACCGTCTTGGTACGGTAAGTGACAATATGGCACCCGTCTTGGTGCGGTAAGTGACAGTATGGCTACCGTCTTGGTACAATAAGTGACAATATGGCTACCGTTTTGGTACGGCAAGTGACAATATGGCTACCGTCTTGGTACGGTTAGTGGCAATATGGTTACCGTCTTGGTGCGGTTAGTGGCACTATGGCTACCGTCTTGGTACGGTAAGTGACAATATGGCTACCCTCTTGATATGGTAAGTGGCAATATGGCTACCATCTTGGTATGGTAAGTGACAATATGGCTACCGTCTTGGTGTGGTAAGTGACAATATGGCTACCGTCATGGTGTGGTAAGTGACAATATGGCTACCGTCTTGGTACGGTTAGTGGCAATATGGCTACCGTCTTGGTGCGGTAAGTGACAATATGGCTACCGTCTTGGTGCGGTAAGTGACAATATGGCTACCGTCTTGGTGCGGTAGGTGGCAATATGGCTACCGTCTTGGTGTGGTAAGTGACAAGATGGCTACGGTCTGGGTGCGGTAAGTGACAATATGGCTACCGTCTTGGTACGGTTAGTTGCAATATGGCTACCGTCTTGGTGCGGTTAGTGGCAATTCGGTTACCGTCTTGGTGCGGTTAGTGGCAATATGGCTACCGTCTTGGTGCAGTAAGTGAAAATATGGCTACCGTCTTGGTTCGGTAAGTGACAATATGGCTACCGTCTTGGTACGATAAGTGACAAAATGGCTACCGTCTTGGTATGGTAAGTGACAATATCATGAATATGGCTACCGTCTTGGTACGGTGACTGACAATATGGCTACCATCTAGGTACGATAAGTGACAATATGGCTACCGTCTTGGTACGGTAAGTGAGTATATGGCTACCGTCTTGGTACCGTTAATGCCAATATGGTTACCGTATTGGTACGTTAGTAGCAATATGACCGCTGATTGTTTAAAACAGGTTCTATGGTACACCAAACCGGGCTCACTATAACCCTATTCCAGCCAGTATAAGAGGATAGGGTAAATAAAGAAATCCGAAAGCTATTAAGCCGGATCTATGTTGGTTATATGCCAAAATCTATACATATGTTATACTTTATTTTACCTTTCTGCGCGTTAGAGATTACTAATGCCGAATTTGAAGAACAGGAGTATAAAGGACCATACGAGAGCCCAGAAGTTCATACGACCATAAATGAATATGACAAACGGCAAGAAGATAAACAACAGAAAGGACAACTAAAAAGACAACAGAACGACCACATGGTCAACGAATTAAAACTCTGAAGCAAGCACAAACATGTTTTTTAATAAGCAGTGTGTTTATACAAATACACTTTCTCAGCACTATAATGATCACATGGATACGTTGATTTTGGATTGTGTATTCCTGTATACACATGCACAGCATTTACCTAACTTGTAGACATATAAAGAAAACAAAACGCATTGTTTAAACATATCACGCGGTTTATTGGTAGTTCAATATTCTATCATGGGACTGTTTTCTTTGGTTGTTTCTGGACAATAATGTTTGTTTTTAATAGTGCCAAAGGTCACTGGTCTTCAACCATAACAACTTATTTTGTATTGTTGTTTATCTTTAAATAAGTCATTATGAACCATTACAAACTGTTTTTGTTCTATTAAAATTTGTTTAAATAATCCAATAAGTTTCAATGGAAGAAAATATCCTTCCAAGTATTCTTTTATGAAAAGCATACTGCTTGGAATGATCGTATTTATAACAGATACAATTGAAAAAGCGCAACACCTAGTAAATGTTATGCAGACGGATGCAGCATCGGTGGTTGTAGCGGTGGTGGCAGCGCATACAATGAATGCGCGTGGACAGTCCATCCATAACTCGCGTTGTGAAAGTATAATAAAAACATGACATAAATATCATAATACACTGGGGTAATAAATATGAAAAGGCCAAATCATCGTTCTGTCTTTTCAGTTCTGCTCATTGTGCAATTCGTCGATTTCCGGAACCGTTTAAAAACTCGGATTACGGAAATGGACGAGGGAGCCCCGATTTCCCGATGTGGCACTGAGAAATCTGAAGCAAATGCGACCTTATCCTACGACAGCGATATAAATAGGCAGCTTCAATAATAAATGTACGTTTTGTGGCACATTTTTGGTGTTATGCGACACGACATGTATTAATTTAGCAGCCTATTTATATCGTTGTCGTATGATGCTTTGGGATTCTCCGTACCTCGCATCACACCATTTTATACAATTTTACAACAAGTTTAATAAATGGAATATATAACATTAACGAATGTAAGCTCCTCTATATATGTATAAACGTTGTTATTGTTAACTTAAAATAACTAAATGTAGATATAAAAATCAAACAGGAAAAGTAGCATTCAAGGACAACAGATAACAGACAGATAACCCAACAAATAACGGCAATATTACACTACAAAACCGTTTATCAAAACCCTGTCCAGGTGTTCAGGTCATATAAAAATGTATATGTGCCGATTAAAAGTATAGGTTTATTCACGGGTACTTAAACTACCCGTGATTGAATATGCGTAAAATAAATTATAATAAGTTGGAAAGTCTTTAGTCTACGCTCCAGTTTTTGGTCTGCCTGCTTAAAGCCATTTATATTGTGTCTACAGAGTTTGGATTCCCAAAAATATGTAAGATATAGATATACCTCATCGTCAGTAGGTTTAGAAACGGAGTACATCTGTTGTAAAACTTTCCTGTTGATGTCGGGATAGAAACGTTATATTTATTTGTTCAACAATGGGCACACAATCATGTTATATATACAAACTTATATATACAAACCTATATATACAAACTTATATATACAAACAGAACGGTGCTGACGTTGTACGGGAATGTGTGCATTTCCGATTAACAGAATTTATCTAAGTAAGTTTCGACACAACTACCGTTCAAGAAAGTATGTTGTATAAAGGCAATAAGCGTTTAATAAACTGACAGAGATGGCATATACTGTCCAAATATTTAAGCGCTTTTAAATGAGAGTATTTAAAAATCGGCAGTTTAAATAATTGGGGTCAATATCTGTCAACATACACTATTGCAGAATGTGGGAAGTATGCGTGCTTTATTATAATAAAATAGGGCGCAATACAAATTTACATTTAATCGTTTTCAAATTGAAACAAATTTGATATTTTGTATAAAGTCTCTGCGCAATTATCACGATTATGCTGTCACATATTTTTTTGGAGGTTTTCAAGTGTATACGTATTGTAAGCTAATTGTTCTTTATTAGTGGCATTTGTATATAATGAAACATTATGATGAATAAAAAAAGAGGGAAAAATCAAAGGCAAAAGTCGAACAGTGAAAATAAATTAAAAAAACAAATTGCAAATAATTTTGTATGGGGGACTAGTCGTTGAACTTAACATGAAAATTAATAAATCAGCTTTTAATTCACACCTTATTTACAAGAAAAATCACTCCGCACATCCTAGTTTACGCACCAAAGTTAATAGAAGCAATTTACGCCCGATTTGATACAAAAGCTATCTTGAATTGAAAGTTTAGACCCAGCTGGGCCTAAATTCAACAAATGTTTGAGCACAAGAATCAGACTGAGACTCAAAATCTCATTTTTTGCAAACCTTATCAACACAAAAGTAAGGTTTAGAATTGTGATTTTCTGTTAAATTACCTTTAAAATTACTCGTTTCTGCAAGTAAACATAGTAATTTGCTTGTAAACTTGTTGTTATTTGGAATTTAAAAAAAATGAGATTTTGAGTCGAGTCCGATTCTTGTGCTCAAAAGTTTGATGAATATTAGGCCTGCAACACGATGCTAACACGATACTTGGTTGATGTGACAGTTGATGCGACAGCTCATGTGACAGTTGTATCATTGTTTAGTGAACAAGGATCACAAAACCCCTCTCAAGGAACCAATGATCAAAGGAACACTCTGAAGGAACCAAAGATCACATTGAAGGAATTAAGGATGACAAAACCAGATTGAAGAAACTAAGAATCACATTACCACTCTAAAGGAACAAGTATCACATAACTATATTGAAGGAATCAATGTGGTCAATTGGTAAAGCAAAAGTCAAAAGTCGTGGGTTCGATCCCTGTCATAACCACATGTGTTGTGTCCCTGAGCAAGACACTTTATCTGCATTGCTTAGTACTGGTTCTACCCAGGAAGACAATCAAGAAGTACATTCGAAGCAAATCGCTTACAACAGGTATATAATTAGCAAATTTAAATTAAAATAGTAATACCAGAATGAATAAATCACAGTACCAATCTGAAGAAATCAAGTATTACATTACCATATTGAAGAAAACAATGATAACAATACCAGAATGAATTAAACAAGAAGCACAGTAACACTCTGAAAAAAACAAGGATCACAGTTCCTATCTGATGGAACCAAGGATCCGAGTACCAGGTTGATGGAAACAAGGATCCGAGTACCAGGTTGAAGGAACCAAAGATTCCAGTACCAGGTTTAAGGAACCAAGGATCCCAGTACCTGGTTCAAGGAACCAAGGATCCCAGTACCATGTTGAAGGAACCAATGATAACAATACCAGAATGATTTAAACAAGAAGCACAGTAACACTCTGAAAAAAACAAGGATCAAAGTTTCTATCAGATGGAACCAAGGATTCCAGTACCAGGTCGAAGGAAACAAGAATCCGAGTACCAGGTTGAAGGAACCAAAGATTCCAGTACCAGGTTTAAGGAACCAAGGATCCCAGTACCTGGTTCAAGGAACCAATGAACCAAGGATCCCAGTACCTGGTTCAAGGAACCAAGGATCCCAGTACCAGGTTCAAGGAACCATGGATCCCAGAACCAGGTTTAAGGAACCAAGGAACCCAGTACCAACTTATGGAAACAAGGAACCCATCACCGCGTTGACGGAACCAATGATCCCTGCATCAGGTTAAAGGAACCAAGAAACCCAGAACCGTGTTTAAGGAACCAAGGATCCAAGTACCGGGTTGAAGGAAACAAGGATCCCAGTACCGGGTTTAAGGAACAAAGGAACTCAGATTCGGGTTGAAGGAACCAAGGATCCCAGTACCGGAAAAGGAACCAAAAATCCCAGTACCGGGTTTAAGGAACCAAGGAACCCAGAACCAGATTGAAGGAACCAAGGATCCCAGAACGGGGTTTAAGGAACCAAGAAACCCAGAACCAGGTTGAAGGAACAAAGGATCCCAGTACCAGATTTAAGGAACCTAGAACCAGGTTTAAGGAACCAAGGAACCCAGAATCAGGTTTAAGGAATCAATGATTTGAGTACCAGGTTTAAGGAACCAAGGAAATCAGAACAAGATTGAACCAGTACCAGGCTGAAGGAACCAAGGATCAAAGTAATGGTTTAAGGAGCCAAGGATCGCAGTACCAGGCTTAAGGAACTAAGGAATCCAGAACCAGGTTGAAGGAACCAAGGAACCCAGAACCAGGTTTAAGGAACCAAGGATCCCAGTAACAGGTTTTAGGAACCAAGGAACCCAGAACCATGTTGAAGGAACCAAGGATCCCAGTACTAGGTTGAAGGAACAAAGGATCCCAGTTCAGGATTAAGGAACCAAGGATCCCACTACCAGGTTGAAGGAACCAATGATCCCAGTACCAGCTTTAAGGAACCAAGGAACCCAGAACCAGGTTGAAGGAACCAAGGATCCCAGTATCAGCTTTATGGAAACAAGGAACCCATCACCGCGTTGACGGAACCAATGATCCCTGCATCAATGATCCAGTACCATGTTGAAGGAACCAAATATCCCAGTACCAGGTTGAAGAAACCAAGGATCCCAGTCAGGTTTAAGGAACCAAGAAACCCAGACAGAACCAGGTTGAAGGAACCAAGTATCCAAATACCAGGTTGAAGGAAGCAAGGAACCCAGAACCAGGTTTAAAGAACCAAGGATCCTAGTACCAGGTTGAAAGAACCAAGGATCCCAGTACCAGGTTTTAGGAACCAAGGAACCCACAACAGGGTTAAAGAAACCAAGGATCCCAGTACCAGGTTTAAGGAACCAAGGAACCCAGAACCAGGTTTAATGAACCAAGGAACCCGGTACAAGTTTAAGGAACCAAGGAACTAAGAACCATGTTGAAGGAACCAAAAGTCCCAGTACCAGATTGCAGGAATCAAAGATCCCAGTACCAGGTTGAAAGAACCAAGGATCCCAGTATCAGGTTTAAGGAACCGAGGAACCCAGTACCTGGTTTAAGGAACCAAGGAACCCAGAACCAGGTAGAGGAAACTAAGGAGCTCAGTACTAGGTTAGAGGAACCAAGGCTCTCAGAACTAGGTTTAAGGAACCAAGTAACCCAGTACCAGGTTTAAGGAACCAAGAACCTCAGAACCATGTTGAAGGAACCAAGGATCCCAGTACCAGGTTTAAGGAACCAAGGAACTCAGAACCAGGATGAGGGAACCAAGGATCCCAGTACCAATCCTTAGGAACCAAGGCTCTCAGAACCAGGTTTAAGGAACCAAGTAACCCAGTACCAGGTTTAAGGAACCAAGAACCTCAGAACCATGTTGAAGGAACCAAGGATCCCAGAACCAGGTTTAAGGAACCAAGAAACCCAGAACCAGGTTGAAGGAACCAAGGATCCCAGTACCAGGTTGAAGAAACCAAGAATCCCAGTACCAGTTTTAAGGAACCAAGGAACCCAGAACCAGGTAGAAGAAACCATGGATCCCAGTACTAGATTGAAATAACCAAGGATACCAGAACCAGGTTTAAGGAACCAAGGAACCCATAACCGGGTTGAAGGAACCAAGGATCCCAGTACCAGGTTTAAGGAACCAAGGAACTCAGAACCAGGTTTAAGGAACCAAGGTACCCAGTACCAGGTTTAAGGAACCAAGGAACTCAGAACCATGTTGAAGAAACCAAGGGCCCCAGTACCAGATTGAAGAAACCAAGGCTACCAGTACCAGGTTGAAGAGACTAAGGATCCCAGTACAAGGTTTAAGGAAACAAGGAACATAGAACCAGGTTTAAGGAACCAAGTACTAGGTTTAAGGAACCAAGGAACTCAGAACCATGTTGAAGGAACCAAGGGTCCCAGTACCAGATTGGAGAAACCAAGGATCCCAGTACCATGTTGAAGGAACCGAGGATCCCAGTAACAGGTTTTAGGAACCAAGGAACCTAGAAACAATGGATCCCAGTACCATGTTTCGGGAACCAAGTAACCCAGAACCAGGTAGAAGAAACCAAGAATCCCAGTACTAGGTTGAAGGAACTAAGAATCCAAGTACCCGGTTTAAGGAACCAAGGAACCCAGAACCAGGTTTAAGGAACCAAGGAACCGAGTACCAGGTTTAAGGAACCAAAGAACTCAGAACCATGTTGAAGGAACCAAGGGTCCCAGTACCAGATTGAAGGAACAAATAATCCCAGTACCAGGTTTAAGGAACCAAAGATCCCAGTACCAGGTGTTACGAACCAAGGAACCCAGAACCAGGTTTAACGAACCAAGGAACCCACAGCCAGGTTGAAGGAACCAAGGAACACAGAACCAGGTTTAAGGAACCAAGGATCCCAGTACCAGGTTTTAGGAACCAAGGAATCCAGAACCAGTTGAAGGAATCAATGATCCCAGTACCAGGTTGAAGGAACCAAGAAAGCCGGAACCAGGTTGAAGGAACCAAGAATCCAAGTACCCGGTTAAAGGAACCAAGGAACCCAGAACCAGGTTTAAGGAACCATGGAACCGAGTACCAGGTTTAAGGAACCAAAGAACTCAGAACCATGTTGAAGGAACCAGGGGTCCCAGTACCAGATTGAAGGAACAAATAATCCCAGTACCAGGTTGAAGGAACCAAGGATCCCAGTACCAGGTGTTACGAACCAAGGAACCCAGAACCAGGTTGAACGAACCAAGGAACCCACAACCAGGTTGAAGGAACCAAGGAACACAGAACCAGGTTTAAGGAACCAAGGATCCCAGTACCAAGTTTTAGGAACCAAGGAATCCAGAACCAGTTGAAGGAATCAAGAATCCCAGTACCAGGTTGAAGGAACCAAGAAACCCAGAACCAGGTTGAAGGAACCAAGGATCCCAGTACCAAGTTTAAGGAACCAAGGAATCCAGAACCAGGTTGAAGGAATCAAGGATCCCAGTACCAGGTTGAAAGAACCAAGGATTCAGTACCAGGTTGGAGGGACCAAGAATCACAGTACCAGGTTGAAGGGACCAATAATTACAGTACCAGGTTGAAGCGACCAAGGCTCCCAGGAAAAGGTTGAAGGAACCAAAGATCGCTGTACCAGGTTGAAGGATTCAAGGATCCCAGTACCAGGTTGAAGGAACCAAGGATCCCAGTACCAGGTTGAAGGGACCAAGAATTACAGTACCAGGTTTAAGGAACCAAGGATCCCAGTACCAAGTTTGAGGAACCAAGGAATCCAGAACCAGGTTGAATGATCAAGGATCCCAGTACCAGGTTGAAAGAACCAAGGATTCAGTACCAGGTTGGAGGGACCAAGAATCACAGTACCTGGTTGAAGGGACCAATAATTACAGTACCAGGTTGAAGCGACCAAGGCTCCCAGGAAAAGGTTGAAGGAACCAAAGATCGCTGTTCCAGGTTGAAGGATTCAAGGATCCCAGTACCAGGTTGAAGGAACCAAGGATCCCAGTACCAGGTTGAAGGGACCAAGAATTACAGTACCAGGTTTAAGGAACCAAGGATCCCAGTACCAAGTTTGAGGAAACAAGGAATCCAGAACCAGGTTGAAGGATCAAGGATCCCAGTACCAGATTGAATGAACCAAGGATTTCAGTACCAGGTTGGAGGGACCAAGAATCACAGTACCAGGTTGAAGGGACCAAGAATTAAAGTACCAGGTTGAAGCGACCAAGGCTCCCAGGAAAAGGTTGAAAAAACCAAAGATCGCAGTACCAGGTTGAAGGAACCAAGGATCCCAGTACCATGTTGAAGGAACCGAGGATCCCAATACCAGGTTGAAGGAACCAAGGATCCCAGTACCATGTTGAAGAAACCGAGGATCCCAGTACTAGGTTGAAGGAACCAAGGATCCCAGTACCAGGTTGAAGGGACCAAGAATTACAGTACCAGGTTGAAGGAACCAATGATCCCAGTACCATGTTGAAGGAACCAAGGATCCCAGTACCAGACTGATGGAACCAAGGATCCCAGTACCAGGTTGAAGGGAATAATAATTACAGTACCAGGTTGAAGGAACCAAGGATCCCAGTATCAGGTTGAAGGGACCAAGAATTACAGTACCAGGTTGAAGGAACCAAGGATCCCAGTACCAGGTTGAAGGAACCAAGGATCCAGTATCAGGTTGAAGGGACCAAGAATTACAGTACCAGGTTGAAGGGACCAATGATCCCAGTACCAGGTTTAAGGAACCAAGGCTCCCAGTACCTGCTTGAAGTAACCAATGACCACAGTACCATTATGAGGAAACCAATGACCACAGTACCATTCTGAAAGAATAATGATCAAAGTACCATTCTGAAGGAACCAAGGATCACAGTACCAGTCTGAAGGAACGAATGGTCACAGTAGCAGTCTGAAGGAACCAAGGATCACAGTACCAGTCTGAAGGAAATAATGGTCACAGTACCAGTATGAAGGAACCAATGATACAGTACCAGTTTAAAGGAACTAATAATCACAGTACCAGTCTAAAGGAACCAAGGAGCACAGTACCAGTCAGAAGGAACTAATGATCAAAGTACCAGTCTGAAGGAACCAATGGTAGCAATACTAGATTGAAGGAACCAGTTATCACAGTACCAGTCTGAATGAACCAAGGATCACAGTATCACTCTCAATGAACCAAGGATCACAGTATCACGTTGAAGGAACCAAATATAACAGTCTGAAGAAACCAAGAAGTGTAATCTAGGATCAAAGAACCAGTAGTATTAGCTTAAACAAGTGATCCACACATACATATCGATATGTAATGTGTTATTGCTTGTATTCGCCAAATAAGCGATGGGAGCGGGGTGGGAGGATGTGTGATGTGGGTGGGGATGGTACTGGGTTTGTGCGGAGAATCTTCTCATTGCTGAACTATTTATGGGTACTGTATTAGCGAACGTATCACTAATTGTTATGGTGTTCACTAGACCATGACATTGTTCTGGAGGTATGGAGCAATAAATATGTATTGAGGAACCATAGAACATAAGGTTCCTTAATTTATTAACTGACACCTTTCTAGGGCGCATGCGAAACTATACATACATAAAGAAATGTATACAACATTTTCTCGTTTACCCATCGATGTATTGAGAAAAATTACATGTAATTTTTGGTGGTAAACCTCAATACTTCCCGCAACTCTATCTGATGTCACGTACCGTTTATTTAACATGGTTATTAAAAATACCCATATCAACTGGCCTATCTATAATTTCTGTCCAATAACCGTTGTTTTAAACGCCAGAAAACACCTTAACCATTAACTTATCGGTAATTGCTAGATCAAAGCTTGGTGGTTGGGACTTGAACAACATCGAAACCGCATGCTTACGGTCATTGGTAACGATGATATTGAAGTACTGCCCTCGAGGTATTGATCTGAAACAATATATATACCAGAACAGTCAGTGGTAAAAGGGAAAACAACAAGTTAGATAGCTTGCCAGGAACGATCCTATACAACAAACCCACTCCCACTTTTCACTGTCATCAAAGGAAAGGACAAGGTATTTCGGTCCCCAAAATATTTAAATTGCAAAATCTTTTTTACTATAATGTATTGTGCATGTTAAAGCAAATTGATGATATTCTATCTTCAAAATATATTTATATTTGTGTATTGTCTTTTTACTGTATAGTTAATTTGCTCTTTGTTTATGGTACATTGCGGATCTACGATGCCATTGCGTTTGTTTGCTGGGATTTCTATAGGACCATTTTTCTCATTTTTAAACAGTATCTATTGGTAATTGGTAAAACATTTGAATATCATGTTCATGCAATACACTAGTCAATCAATGTGTTTGTAAATATGCACCAACGTAGTATCAGTATTAAACTATCAGCCACATCTAGATACACATGTTTTTAGCAAAAAATATATTTAGCATAGCAGCTGAATAGTAGAATAGTAGCTCCCGGTGATGACCATGGTCTCCGTCGCAGCAATTTAGCGCGAAGCAATGCTGCTAAAATACAGGTTCGAGTCCACTACACAGTTGTCAGATCATTATAGCCTCGTTGCATCTTAAAGAACAGTTTGATAATTATAAGATAGCACATAAGTGGTAGTAGTTGTAGAAGAAACTGTGAATGTCCATCCTTTACGTGTCAGTAGACTTTGGGTCTTCGTCACGTTCACCGACCATTTTCTGAATCTGAAAAGGAAAAAACACTATTTTATTTGCATCCATTTGTTTTTAAAACACAATGCGAATCAAAAGACACCAAACTTAATAAATAAATTTATACTGAAACTTTTTTCTCTTAAACTGACAGTTATCCTATATGTAATGTTAGTTGCAGGTAACCTATACATTTGCATTTTGAAAAATACACTACAGGATAAAGAAAATCACACTTTTATAAAGCCAACATCTAGAAAAGAAACACTCACCCAGACGTAGAAACTATGAGCCGACGTGTTTGACTTTCTGACTTTCTCTTCATCACACGTTTTGAGTAAGGCCACCACTCGTTCCCTTTGATCTGCTCTAATTTCGTCCTCCCGAAATCGTTTCATTCTGGTAAAGACTCGGTCTCTTTGCGAGTGCGTCGATTCCCGAATGATGGCTTGTATGTTAAACCAACGCTGAAATAAAGAATACATTAGTTTTAATTTACAGTGACATTAGGTGCACCCTGATCTCAGTTAAGGACTGGGCTTGAAATTTTGAGCGGTTGGCTTGATGGTGGGTATCCCGGGGGCATATACTCCTAACGCCCACCCACCCCAACCCCTCCCCCGAACGTGTTGGTTTCCTGCAAAGCATTTGGTGAAGTCTTGTGCATTTTCAGAATATTTTAGTGGGTAAATAAAGAGAGGAACAATAAAAGAGTTGAATTTGTACATGATAACTGTTTATGAAATGGACGATGACTGTGTTTTACTCAAGACGAATGTTACATGCTTTACTAAGCTAAATTAAATATAAACAGTCACATTCAAACATAAATATTAAAGCCGTCTGATTGGACGAGGGGGAAAAAATCAATAAACAGAACATCAAGTTATTCAATGGAAAAATTCCAGTCGAATATGCTTAATGATAAATACACTTACATCAAGGTGAATGTCCTCCTCACCCAACAGCAAACACAATGCCCTAAACGTTGTGTGGACCTCATCTGAAACCCGCGTTAAAGTCACGATTTCTTGGTACGCTTTTTCGAGCTTTGGTACAGTCCGTGAATGACCATGAAGATTTGCAAGTTCTTGTTCTAATTCTTCTGTTTCTCGAATTTCCGACAGGAGCGCCTCCTTGTGTCTGTAATTATTTACTAACTTCAGCGTTCGCCTAGTCACGGCTAAATTACGTCGTAGGTGAGCCTCTCTCAGACCTGGTTATTAAAAAATAGGCAAAGTAAGTTTAATTTTAAATTCTATGACTTACATTTGATCTGGCGTATATGTCGTAGAGTACAAACAGAGACGGATTGCTTGTATCACAGTTTAACATATTTAAAGATAAGCATGCAATTGTTCTCAATGTTAAATTACAAGTAACAACTGCTGACTTTAGAATTGAGCTCTTTGTGCAGCACGGGTATTCTGTTGTCCTTGTGTATGGGTTACAGTAAATTGTTTTGGCACTCATTAGGGTTTCAAGTTGCAGTTAAATTATTTACAGATTGCTTATTCCTCTTATGCCTATATCTATTAATATTCTTATAAATGCTTTGTTCATGCTTAAAATGCATTCAAAATTTGTAAATGTGCTTTTGCTTGGATAAGACTCGAGCCATTTAATCTTTCTTAGATCGTATAGCTATTTTACTATTATGTTAACTTGATTCATCATGTTAATAGTCGGTTCAAAAGCCCCTAAGGGCGTATGTTGTATTGTTATCTATGTAGTTTATCTTTACAGGATGGGTAACTCTGATGAGAGATTACATGGTGGTTTTCTTCAATTGCATTGTTTTATCCTTTTTAGTATCAACTAAAACTAACCCTTAACCAACTTCTGCCGCATGCCAAAAGAACAGACTGTAATCCGTTTTCAAATACATTTTTAAAAATAGTATTACATAGTTTTACCATAACCCTTCTTGAATATGTTTGCTTACTGTTTTTATAAACCAGGAATTCAAGTCTGGTCTGGGCCGCACGTATGTCATCATCGGATCTCCATGTCTTTCCCGCCTCTTTCTTGCAGTCAACAATGCGTTCATTGATCTCCTCAATCTTCTTTGGTAGTGGTTTATCTGATGCTAATGCTTTGTGCATTTTTTGTTTTGCAAGTCTTACACCTGGCTACAAAACATGCAAATACAATTGTGATGATACGTGACATGGTCTATAACTGACATAGCATGCACATATTATGTGTAAAAGAATCTCAACCTATTTTTCAGGGAGATTGTTTCAGCTGGTTGTAACCAAAGATTTGATGCACTTTTTAAACTAGTACCTAATTAAGTTGTATATCAGTGAAACAGACACTTTTAGTGGTAAAAACAAATACCTTGCGTGTCACATCGGCTGAAAAATATAAGAAAAAACGTAGAATATCGCCTAAGCCGGTGCTAAGGGACCTGAGAGTTGTTGTACTTTATATTACCGCCCATGAAACTCAATAAAAATAAGTATAAATGTCGAACAGGAAATGCAGCTTTCACAGAACACAGTAAACTCAAAACTACGCAAAAAGACAAACATGAATGGCAATGTTAATAAGGAATAAAGGCATATGACGTCACAAACACAAAAAGGGTTGACAATAGGGATACCGCCTTGGAACGGTCAGTGGCAAAAAGGCTCCTGGGGTTTTAACCAGGTCATAGGGTGCACCAAACCTCACACTTAACCATACTGTCATCCCAATAAAACGGGACATTGTAAATATAGAAATCCCCGACATGAACTATTCTCTAACCAACAAGGCAGTATTAATAGGCAGTATAAGTAAAACACAAAGATTCTCGTATAAATATAAAAGACAATAGTCTAGAAAGCCACAAAGAAGGTACTCAATGACAGAGTCTGCTTCTTTCCTTTCTTGTTTGTGTTCGTTGCTTCCAATGGATCCCATTTTCAGTATTGTTTCACGTGCGAAAGTTGATTTTGATTCGGCATTTTCAATATAGATACCCCCGCATAAAAAATCTTCTTCTTTTTTATCTTTTTAGAATGTTTATCAAAAATGGTTAAAATGTGTTGGATAAACGTGAATTATTACATTCTGAAAGTTTAAGCAGAAGGTTAAGGCTAATTGGAGTTATTTGAGATTTCTGAACTTGCTGCCGTCCCTGCAACAAGGAATTTACAGTGGAAAAGTCCCACCAAAAAAGCATTTTGGCTGTAAACTAGTTTTTTCTCAACCGATTTTCTAAAACTAATGTATTTTTTATTTACCACTGAAAATTCCAGTTGCAATAATATATAATTTGTGCACGTAGTTTTGAAATTACTCATGTCAGTGCTGAACAACCTTTGGATGAAACAAGCGCCGCGAACAATATAGGCTACGGTGGATCAACACATCAAACGTACATCAACAGTTCCTAATCTCATGTAAAGTATAGCAGATAAGCAATCAGAATTCATTATTTTAACAGATTTATGTAAAGGGATAATTGTTTCCTCGCGAACCATTCCCTTTGATGCAAAATTATCGATTCTGTAAATGATGTTGTGATATATAATCTTTCAAGGACAAAATTATTTACAAAATAATAAAAAAAAAACTCTTGAATAATGATTCGACAAGAGTAATTGCATCAATAGTTTTAAAGAACAGTATTACCTTTTCTTTCTTAGGCGGCGCAACAGTCGATAGTAGATAATTGCAAAGTGTTTTCTCCGGTACATCGCTTGATGAAGTGTCTGTATCAAAATGTGTTGATGCTTCTTCTTTTCTCAATTGGAAATTGTTAGATTCAGTATATAAATGAACATCGTTTGATTTGACAGCTTCTGTGACAACAAGGATATTTCTGGATCCAGTTTCGGTCTTCTCTGAAAGAGTTTCCGGTCCGTGTTCTGTTCGTGGCTTACTGACTACACTCACGCCATATTCCCCGTTACTAGGTAGCCTTACAGCTATGTTCAATGTTTTATCCTTTTTGTTTACCCTCGTTTTGATATATTTTTCAAATCCTTTCTTTTGTCCGTCCACTTCTGCGTACAGTCTGGCTATAAACTCCATTTTAGCCATGAAATCATCTTTCATCTGAAAACTTATATCAACCGTCCCCTTTTTTATATTTTTGGAAACGGCAATAAATCCATTCGGTCGTGAAGGCACAACTAATCCTTCGTCTGCAGTTGTAGGACTCGGGCCCCAGCCGATATCACCACACCGGAGTGGCAGCAGGTTACAACCCTTCATTCTCTGCTTACAAACAAGTTTAAATTCACACGCTCGAAGGGCGGTTGATTTATGTGGACCGCCGTAAATTACAAGTTTGAATGTGCCTTCAATAGGAAACCTTATGTCAAATACGAAATCCTCGCTTGACCTGGAGTTAAATACCATTCTAGATAAGATTTCATTTCCGAAATTGTTATTTTCTTCTGATGTTTCTTGAACAAATAATTCATATTGCAGTACGAGCATATGTGCGTTTGAGCGTTTAGCTTTAAATTCTATTTTACATCTTCCATCCTTTGCCTCTAAGACACAGCTTTTCTTGCTTGTCAACTCCAAACCAAGATCAAAGAAAGGTGGAAGTAGATATGGCAGTTCAAAGAAGTCTTCCTTCGATTTAACTGTTGTCGCCGCGGGCAGTAACTGCCACGGGGTGTCAGTGGCGTAACATATGTGGATAAATTCTTCTGGTCTTGGAATGAAATAATATTCTTGAAACGTATTCTTTATAATACCCCTTTGCGTTACTTCTTTTTCAGCCAAGTTAGAGCCATCTTTTTCAATCTTGATCCATCCACCTAGTTTATGTCCATATAGAGCTTTGCATATCCAGAATGGATGAACAATCTGCCAGGAACCATCCACGTAAACGGCCGTCCACGGACTCGATGGCGCCTCAGTGTCTCCGGGTTGATAATCTGCCGCTTTCACTAAACCATTGACTAATGTACACATGAGCTTGGCTTCTCTGAAATGAGAACACGAAAACAGTGATACAAAGTAGACCAAGCCGGTCAGAACAGTTACATAAGTAAACAGTAAGGGGAATGATGAATATGATAAAAAATAAACGAACAGTGTGAAGATGTTAGACTTTTTTATTTGTAATTGTCAACAATCAAAGCACGTTTATCATGAAAGATTTGAGCACTACAAAAACTAGTCATCATGAGACAAAATGAACATGTTTTTAATTTTGGCATCTGTGTTGTATAATGTTATGAATATGATATCATAGACATCTGAAATTGTATGTGTAATGGATCACTAAATAGAAAATTGTTTCATGAGTAGAATGTGAGGAATTGGGAAAAGATCATCGTTAGAATATGTAGAATTGGTAAATTATCATAGTTATAAACAAAAAACAACTTAATGATAATATAATAGTAATTGTGTTGAAAGATTGGCATCTGTGAAGGTAATCTCAGTATTTAGCAAAGTAAATGTACATTAAAAGAAAGGGTTTAATGTTCGATGTTTGTTATTATTGAAATCTGATTAGTAGTTACAATAAGAGAATGAGAATAAGTAGCAGTGGAACAAACCTATTCAAACTCTTTAGAAGATGCTTCAGTTAAAGTTTCATCAACTCTAACAGAGATACATATTTAGCTTTACACACAAGCAGTTAGTAATATTAAAACGCAATTTCCTTTATATTATTCTTATTATTAATATTAAGTATTGAACAAATGCAAGTTATGCAGAAAAACTAAAGGGGCGTCGCGAGCTTTTAAAAAATCAAGATTGCCGTGTGTCCCTTTAATAACGTTAACATCAATCAATAATCAGTGACGATAATGATTTGGAATCAGCTGTATTCGTATGCTGAGAAAGATGTATAGACTGTATTCCTGAAATTGATACCTAATTCAAGTAGTAGAAGACCCATAAAATGCATGTATACCAATTTGACTGCGTCCCGGTATTCTTACTAGAATACAGTTGTTTATTCGTATACTCCAGTTAATTCTACTGACGATGATGTTGTTTCCGCACATATCACTTGGTGCACTACTTTCAAGGCTGGAGTAAACGATAAGCAAAATAAACTGCCTACCATGTACTGGATTCCTAAATTACATAAAATCCGTATAATGCTCGCTTTATTTCAAATTCTAGTGCCTGCACCACAACAAATATCTCCAAACTTTTAACTTTTTGTCTTACTGCCGTTAAAGATCACGTTAAACTAAACTGAGATAAAACTTATGAAAACTCTGGGATTAATTTTTTTTGATCTATAAAAAAATCAGGAAACGTTCTTGATAAAATTTTCATTAAAAGTCAAAGAAATACAAAAAGATCGGACAGGGAAAGTAGCATTCAAGGAGGACAGTCAACCACAAAACACAGAAACAAACACGCAAACAGACAAACAGGAGGCAAAGGCAATATTAAATGCAAAAGACAACACAAACACAAAAGGGTTGACAATAGGGCTACCGCCTTGGAACGGTCAGTGGCAAAGTAGGCCACTGGGGGTTTAAACCGGTTCTAGGGTGCACCAAACCTCACACTTACCCTACTGTCATCCCATTAAAACAGGACAGTGTAAATAAAGAAATCCCCGCCATGATCTAATCTCTAACCAACAAGGCAGCATCAATAGGCAATATAAGTAAAACACAAATATGCTCGTGTAAATATGATACAAAACAAAACACAATAGCCTAGAAAGCCACAATGATGGTACTCAATGACTTGGCAGAAGCCAGAGCAGTAAGAGACTAAATCATTAAGGGCAGGACAAGAAAGATCATGGACAAACATCAAACGCCACCGTCCCAATGGGCTTTAGGTAGGCGTCATCATAGGGTCCATAGCCTGTCCGGTCATCGTACAATTAAAGAGGAAAGCATAGTGGCGAACTGTAAAAGGGTCCACCACCAAGCATGCAGTACGTTGCAAAATGATAGGGTCATAACCTCTTTTGATAAACTTGTTAACAAGTTTAACAAAGATAGTATGAAAGTGACATCAATAAGCACTTACGACTTATCTACCATATATACAACCTTACCACATGACCTTATTAATGACAAGCTAATTTCTCTTATTCAAAAAACATTCGCTAGAGAAAATACTACATTTTTGGCATGTAATAATATTAAAGCGTTTTTTACTAACGGCAGTTTGGACAATTATACTATGTGGACTTGCTATGAAGTTTGTGAAGCACTTATCGTCCTATTAGACAATATTTTCGTCAGGTATGGAACTACCGTTTATAGACAAATTGTTGGTATCCCTATGGGTACGAACTGTGTACCACTTGTCGCAGATTTGTTTTTTTTTCATTTTGCTATGAAAGAGATTTCATGTTGAGTCTTTCACCAGATACCCAGACAGATGTTATTGAAGCATTTAATGACACCTCTCGGTATCTGGATGACATATTGAACATTGACAACCCTTTCTTTATAACTATGGTTAATAATATGTATCCTAAGGAACTTCAGCTTACCAAAGCTAATATATCTGATAATAACGCTTCTTTTCGTGATTTAGATCTCTCGATTTAAAATGGTGAAATAATTAGCAAAAGCTATGACAAGAGAAATGGTTTTAATTTTCACATTGTTAATTATCCCCACTTGGATAGGGATGTTCCCCGAGCAACTTCTTATGGGGTGTATGTGTCTCAACTTATTCGTTTTTCAAGAGCTTGTACTCGAGTTGAGGACTTCAATATTTTAAATTTTTGTATAACTAAAAAGCTACTCAATCAGGGTTACCGTTACCATCAACTTCGTAATACCTTTGCAAAATTATATTATCGTAACCCTCATCTTCTTTCCATATATAAAGTAATTTAAGGACTCTTCTGCGACAAGGACTATCACAACCCGAATGCTATGGTGATGTGATTTATAAACTTCGACCGATTCTTGGTCATGATCACTTTCATACTATCTTTGTTAAACTTGTTAAACAAATTATCAAAAGAGGTTATGACCCTATCATTTTGCAACGTACTGCATGCTTGGTGGTGGACCCTTTTACAGTTCGCCACTATGCTTTCCTCTTTAATTGTACGATGACCGGACAGGCTGTGGACCCTATGATGACGCCTACCTCAAGCCCATTGGGACGGTGGCGTTTGATGTTTGTCTATGATCTTTCTTGTCGTGCTCTTAATGGTGTATTCTCTTGTTGCTCTGGCTTCTGCCACGTCATTGAGTACCATCATTGTGGCTTTCTAGGCTATTGTGTTTTTGTATTATATTTACACGAGCATATTTGTGTTTTACTTATATTGCCTATTGATGCTGCCTTGTTGGTTAGAGATTAGATCATGGCGGGGATTTCTTTATTTACACTGTCCTGTTTTAATGGGATGACAGTAGGGTAAGTGTGAGGTTTGGTGCACCCTAGAACCGGTTTAAACCCCCACTGACCGTTCCAAGGCGGTAGCCCTATTGTCAACCCTTTTGTGTTTGTGACATCGTTTGCATTTATTAATACTTTTGCCTTCTTGTTTGTCTGTTTGCGTGTTTGTTTCTGTGTTTTGTGGTTGACTGTCGTCCTTGAATGCTACTTTCCCTGTCCGATGTTTTTATATTTCTTTATGTACAGTAAAATGACGTTGATACACAGTCCAACACCCATAGCAGCTTTCTGAATCCGGGATAAATATAGAGGCTCCGGCAATAATTATAATCATTAGTATATTAATGTCTTATATGAAAACGTTTTATTTCAAGAGAGAACTCATTTAAGACAATACAACCATCCACGATGGGTATACGTTTAGATTATAAATAACCAGATAATTCTATGTACATATGTCATGTATGTTAACTGATTTGTAGTAAAATATTTAGCGCTGAAAATATTTCGAAATGGAGTAGCAAGACTTCACTTAGTACTGTATGGGTTGTTTAATCCATGGAAATACAATATTCTAACATAACTATGCATTGATCTGGAAAGGAAGTGCGTGATAGTGACATTTGAAGACTCTGTTAAGTTAACAAATGCACTGGGTAACCTCTTGAATGGTCCATACACAAACTACCCAACATGCCAACATCCTGACACGAAACTGATTCTAAAACAAATCCAATACTCCCGCTGAATATGAAAAAAAAACTGCGACTGTCTTTTTGTCATTTGTTTTTAACTGCGGACCCCAAAACACCCCCAACACACAACCCCACGCGTTTCGTGCGGACAACTATAACTTCACTTCCGTTATCCGCGCAAACAACATTTAATAACATATGATTTTATTATTATTTTATAGTCCTTACCTGCACAAGATCGTGTAGCACGTGGCGTACGTCATTCTTTCTTCCTTCAGGTATGATAGCAACCCTCGTGGAGATGTTAAATTGGCCTCACCATCAGCGCCATCTATATTTTGTTGGCTCAGCCACATTACAATGGCACGTGCTGTCAAAAGTCCTTTATTCTTGTCACCGTGGGGTATTGCTTGTGTCAGATAACTGACAAGTTTCTTAAACGAATCCAACAGTCCGGGATCAGCCTATACGAATGGAAACGATGTATGTATTGAAACTACGAACACATATCAACTGAACCGATTGTAGGAGTTAGTGAGTGTGTTGCTTTTTTAATTGATTAATTGATTAACAATTAGCAGCAACAACACACACACACACACACATACACAATACACACACCAACAGTTTAAATCAGTTGGAACCAGTGTAAGGGCGTTGACGGAACCTTCCCAATAAACGTATACGCATATATAAAATCGCGTGACGCACTTAAATGTAAAACACAAGAGAAAATATCTGTCTGGGCAAACAATAGTGCAACAATAGGAGCAATTGTGTTTATAAGACAAAAAATATATATATCGCGACTGAAACCTTAAAACGAACGATAAATAATTGCTTAGATCGTGGAATCACTAATGCGGGAAATTAATCAATACACATGCACTACAGAAACGTATATAGTATCAAAGATAAATAGTATACAAAGAAATATAAAAGATCGGACAGGGAAAGTAGCATTCAAGGAGGACAGTCAACCACAAAACAGAAACAAACAGTCAAACAGACAAACAATAAGTCAAAAGCAATAATAAATGCAAACGACATCACAAACACAAAAGGGTTGACAATAGGGCTACCGCCTTGGAACGGTCAGCAAAGTAGGCCACTGGGGGTTTAAACCGGTTCTAGGGTGCACCAAACCTCACACTTACCCTACTGTCATCCCATTAAAACAAGACAGTGTAAATAAAGTAATCCCCAGTCGAGGACTCAACGCGAAACAATCGTATCTTGTTCTTTATAAAAGTATAGTTACAATTTTAATAGTGTCGCGTTAAATTTCAATATCAACCGCATACTTTTGAATTGAATTTTATTTAAAAGGTAATGCCTACAAAATAAACGAAACAACAATAACGGTAACAATAATGATGATAAGACTTCGAAATATAGGACAGCCCAGTCCGCATTCGACGGAAGAGGCTAAGGTCACAACGAACAAACCAAGTGGCGCCGGTGAGGATCGAACCCGTTATCTCTGGGTTCAAAGTCCAACGAGCTAACCGTTGGGCCAGGCCTTAACCAATATACAGCTAAACAGCTTAACATAAGTTTCTTAAACACATAATGACGCTGATCAAACAAAGCGTATGAAACAGGAAAAAAACAGGCATGCAAATAAAGCATGTATAATGAGCAAAAATAAATGTTAATAGACATTTTCTGTAACACCATTACACATATAAAATGGGGCGACAAGCTTTCAAACCTGAATTAGAAACATTACACCAAAAAACATTTTGAACGGTTAATTTTTGGTTAAAACTTAAAACATTTTAATACATATAGATAGATATTTTATTCATACATAAGGCATTACGCCCAACAGTTCACATGCAAATAATACATACATATAAACATGTATATGAAATACACACAATATTTTCCAGTTAATGACAATTTGTATAATTTCATAGGTGAGTTTCAAGATCATCTGTATATGTTACTAGTTAAAAAGTATTTGACAGCTATTAAGTATATAAGTGTTTAATATATATTTCTAAATTAATATTTCTAAGTACTGATCAGAACACATTTATATCTGTGGAGAAAAATGGAGAAAAGTGATATTTATTTATAAAACATGTCGTCTCTTCTTTTAAAACTTTTACAAATGAAAACGGACAGTTTTTTTAATAAACTCTTGTTTTCTATTGTCATAAATTCAAAAATTTTGGTATGTTTGGCCGTTTCCAAAAATATTTGTTAGCATATTCTTTTCTTATATCTTGATATAGTGAACACTACAATACAAAGTGAAATTCGTCTTCTAGTATATTACATAGCTGGCATTTTCTTTCGGATCTTGGTGTTTTATTTGGTCTATGCCATCGACCAGTTTCTATTTCTTACCTGTGACTAGAGACTCTTAGTTTTGTAATAAAAGCTCTAAATTTCTTTATATTTAGTACATCTAGATAATACTTAAACCTGAAATCTGATATTATTCTGTATGTACTAGCTCTAGTGGAATCCGATAATTCAGCATTCGAATTTTGTATAAACATATCTTTAATTCGTTGTTTAAATATATTAATGAAATACGTTATGTTTTCTACTCCTTGAGAATACCAAACTTCATTAAATCCTGTTGGTTCCAATAACCCTTTAACTTGAGATGCCCAGTTTAATTTATTTGGGTTTACGATCAGATCATCTAACATAACATTATACATATATATATAATGAGAGTTCGCCCACAAAACAAATTATATCGTAAAAGTAAAATAACAATACGAGCAGTGTTTGTTACTTTTGTATTATGTTCATTGAAACTACTGATATTTTGGGAATATCCAATTACCAGAGTTTTTTTGACACAATACAATAACCAGTAAAAATACCCGGCGAGTGTAATTGAAAAGTAAATCGTTATCATTTGGAGTTATTTTAGGATGTTGTGAATGCGTGATTTTGATTGACTGTATAATTTGACAGTTCGACATTTAAACATACTTTTAAATGTAAATGCTTTTCTTCTTGCATTTCATAATTATGTTTGTAAATTGGTATTCTTTCAAAAGCAAATATACGAACACAGTTGCTGCTGTAACACGTTTTGAGCCACGTACAAACATGAAAACACACACAAACAAAGAAAAAATGCGGTATCTTAAGAAAGGAACCAGGCAGTATAACGAACTATTTACATTTTCATCGCACATGCCTGCAATAAACTATTGCGTCTTCTTGCGCCTCAATTCCCAATGAAATGCATTTATTTTGGGGGCGGAGCTTAAATAAACAAGGTGCAGTTAATTCGTCTGCATGTTTTGTTTGAATGATGAAACGTCGTATTGACGTTCTCGTGCCAAGAGGGCACTCCACAGTTTAATATCCAATTCTCAACAATCAAACCCATGCCAAGTCCTTAACCTGAACCCTTGAGCAAATATAAATCACACCATCCATTTATTTGAAGACCATTATATAGCCCATGTTTTCATACCAAATAAAAGCACCAACAAGCACTTTCTTTACAAAGCAAAGATCTCTATGTCCACAGACATATGCATGCCATCTTCGGGATGGTTAACATTATGTACTTTTGATTTTATGAATATTGAGTTCTGCTCAACCCGGGGCTAGAGGGCGTTAGCGGTAGCTAGCATAGTTCACTACCGTTCATGAACAGTCTCAGCCAATTTATGTATATTTGGAAAATCTTTGATAGTTTCGCGCTTTTTTTATAGCCTTCAAGAAACCCAAGAAGGCATATTCGACCATATCAGAATAACATTATAGGTACATGTACTCAAAACTGAAGAAAAAAAACACGGCAAACATGCACTTTATCATTATTATTAATACCGTCCATTGACCTAAAAAGATGCTGAGCTGTAGTTGTTTTTCTGATTTATATCGACATTTGTGCGAAACTGAGGACTGTCCCCTAATTGTCGTAAGATGCTTTAAAAAGCGTGCAATGTTTACAAGGTCGCTGTTCCAACAGTACGTATTACATCTTCGAAACACTGTTTTAAGCGCATATACAACATATTTACATTATTAAAATCTGGAAAACAGATAGAATAAACATAATGTAAATATAGGATTGAATATCATTTTGTAACGCACTGCATGTTTAGTGGTTGACCCATTTGATTGTGCGATGACCGGGCAGATTGTGGACCCTATGATGACGTCTACCTAAATCCTTATTGGACGGTAGTGTTTGATGTTTGTCTTTAATCTTGTCTTGTCGTACCCTTAATGGGTTGTTCTCTTGTTGCTCCGGCTTCTGCCAAGTCACTGAGTACTTACTTTGTGACTTTCTAGGCTTTTTTTATATTATCTATACATGATCATCTATGTGTTTTACTTACATTGCCTATTAATGCTGCCTTATTTGTTAGAGATTATAACCTGGCGGGAATATCTTTATTTACACTGTCCTGTTTATTGGGATGACAATATCTAGGGTAAGAGTGAGGTTTGGTGCAACCTAGAACCTGGTTTAAATACCCAGCGGCCTTTTTCCGTCACTGACCGTTCCAAGAAATGTTATTGTTAATATGTAAAATGTATGAGTGTTTTTGTACATTCGTGAACATAAAACAACATAATACTTATTTTGGTAAACAAATAAAATATATGTTATGTATTCTGCATCTTAGAAGAAATGTAGTTGTACATTTGTACAACTGTATATGTGCGATTGAACATTCGTAAAAAAAAAATACCGTCAGTAAAATAAATATTTAAAATAAATTCTTAAATAAATAGTCAAACGGATGGAGAAATTCTATCTATACATACTTGGAAAATATACCACTGTTTGAAATTAACCTATTTTGATTGATCTTTAACAACAGAAGCAGGTGAGACAATGTATGCAAATTAACTATAAACAGTGTGATGTAAAGAAACATACCGAAGAAAACTTAATAACACCGAGTCTGTTACTTTCTATCTTGCTTGTGTTTGTTAATTCCATGGGAGGAATTGTCGATTCTTACGGATGGCGGGAGGTGTATAGTATGGTGGTTATACCGGGGAAAGTGGGTGGTACAGTATGGTTCTACCAGAGAAAAGTGGGTGGTATGCCTCCACCACAAAAATATCGACTGTCATATATAACCTTACATGTGTTAAAAATGACGTAAAACACCATACATACAAACAAATAAACAAACAAACAAACACTTCTGAGGGATCCCCTTTTCAGTATTTATTTGGAATAATCAGTTCGGATAAGAGAACAATGTAGATTCAAAAACGGAACAGGAAATGTAACATTCGCATAACGTAGCCTTCCAAAAGCACGCAAAACTTAGAATCATCGCTTTACATACCATTGTATAAAAGTGAAATAATTCGATTTATGAAGAATACAAAAACAAAAGATTTTATCAGAACGTACCTGTTTTGCATGTTTGTCTATTTCTCGGAAAGATATTTTCGGTTTCTTTTTTATGGCGGGTGTGGGGCCTCTGTGACTCAGAGCTCCATTAATTACAGCCAGAAATATGTCGATACCAGCATCATCATCGCTTTTTTCAGTTTCGAATTGGCGTATGACATCTTCGATTTCTATGACCTCGTCGCTGCCGTTTTGCAATGATTCGTCTTCAAACCAGTGGTGAGCCGACCGATTGTTGTGAGTAGATATATCCGACGGAGAAGCGTCGGGGTATCCTTTTTCCACAACATCTATTTGGTTCTTAAAAAAAATACCCTCGTTTAGGTGATTATAACATATGTATGAGTGCCTGGCTGAACAGTTGTGATGAAAGGATATATAATTAAAACGTGTCTACTTTCCTCTTTATTTATTTTTGGATTCAAGTTATTAAGGAGGTATACATCAGGATTTTCGCAGGGGCGGGGTGGGGGAGGTGGGGTCTAGAGGTTTAGGGGTCCGACTTAAAATTACAATAATGATATTTTCTATTCTAACGTGCCTTAACATAATGAATGAGTCTAGAAAGAATTCATAATTTCAAAGAAAAATTAGTTCTTCACAGTTATATGTGCTATCCTAGGTTAGGCACCACGGTTTATTTACGCAGTTTGCGCCCGTTTTCGTTAAAAAATATATGGTGAATTCAACCTTAATACCTGCATCCCACGATGTCAGTACCATATTTTGATTGATATGGCATTTTATCACCACTTGGAGCATGAAAGAAATGTAGATTCTTTAAGCAATAGGCTGATGTACCCTCATTAAGTTGCGACATCTAATGCAAATCAGATAAACTATGGACTAATATGAAAATAATGACCATGTAAATTGTTTAAACAAATGAAACCACATAACGTAACATATTTGTTTAAGATGAGTGCTCAAACAAATGTGCCGTCAATATTGCAGTTAAGGTTTAACCCAAATGTTCGAAGAGAAAAAAAAGTTATATTTATTTTCGGAATATACAACTAATTAATGCTATGATCAAATTGGTCGAATTTACCACACATACCCCATCTTCACCAGTGTCTGTCTGTATGTATATACATTCAGATGACAGTTCTACAGAAGATGGTCTCTGTCCGGCTGGTTGTAATATCACTGACTTGCGCTTCCGAGGTGGCTTTGGAGGTGGCGTCACAGGCTTGACGGTGTCCGCATTCTTCGAGCTTCCACATCCCATGATTTGACCTTTGTTACATTGCTGACACTGCAATGATTAAGAAAACAAAAATGCGTAACGTCAAAATAGTTGCTTCTTCAATGTTTTTGCAACTTATAAATATATTCTTATCTCATCATGTATTAACTAAAGAAAAAAGAGTATGATAATGGACCTTTGGAAACGGCCGAGTACGACACTTACGAAATATTGCAGTATCGGTTTGATTGAGACTGTTCATGAGCGGTAGTGAAATATGATAGCTACCGCTCACGCCCTCTAGCCCCGGGTTGAGCAGAACTCAATATTCATAAAGTCAATAGTACACAATTTTAACCATCCCGAAGATGGGATGCATACGGCGGTGGACATGGAGTTATATGCTTCCCCATGTAGTACGGCGTATGGTCCCAGTATCTTATAAAATTAAATGCCCCGAAGAGCGAAATAAACATAATGGAATTTAGTTGGGAGCAGCGGTTATGAAGCCTGCGTATCACAAGTAACAGCCAAAAGACTAAATTAAAAAGCAGACAACATATCCTATAAGTGGTTAAACAATACCCAGAGCCTTTTATCGGCCGGAGTAGTGGAACCACCGAATCAAAACTTAAGTAAGAAAACAAAAGAAATTGAAAATGTACCACCGATAACTAAATATAAGTATCGGGCTCAGCGATCTCCAAAGATCGAATGAATAACAGTGTCTACACAAGTTTGCTATATCTACACATTTACTATATCTTCACAGATTTATTATTACATCTACATAAGGACAAACGTCTAGATAAAACTGATTTCTGAGTATATAATAAAATAGGCCTATACATAGTTATTAACTGTCACATTGCATGATTGCCATATTTCTTATATACACATATATAACTCACGATAATACAGGACAATTGTGAAGTGTTAAACGGTACAGGGGCAGGTACAGGGGCAGCGGCAGGGGTCCAACTCAGTGCTATTAGGAATATTGGAAATGGGACAGGTTATGAAAACCGTAAGAATGTTCACACATTCGTATGTACTATAAAGGCTATAGATTATACTCTTGTAAATCGTGTTGGGTTTAACGGCACATCAACACAAAACGGCTACTGGAATGAACATTGCATTTTAGTTTAAACATATTTATTTTACATCGATTGCGAAACAAGTTATCATGGTTATTGCAACTTAGATTAATCACTCTCGATGGTTTCCTGGGTAGAACCAGTTCTAAGCAATGTGGATTAATTATCTTGCTCAAGGATAAATAACGTGGCCGCGGAGAGGATCGAACCCACGACCTCTCGATCTAGAGATCGGCGCTCTACCACTGAACCATGCACTTCACATTTCATATCCCTCCTGTTTAACAGTGAGACATAAATATGCAGAATGAACAGATTCATCGCTTCAGAACTGTTTCAAAAAATTAGAATTCAGTTTTAACAAATTATGTTGAAATACTTTTAGCCACGCTGGTTCAATTCTGCCAAAATCACACGGTGCAAACAACTTATTTTCAGTTCTCTTGATAAAGTGCTTTTTTGTGGGTGGGTTGTGGGTGTTGGGAGGGGTTAGGAGGACCCAATGTTGTTAATGCTCATTTATAAACGTGCTAAAAAGCCAACTTATAGTTGAGTAACTTATTCTCACACCTGAATATTTATTTAGATAAAATTGTCGATAATTTATTTTTGATTCCAAATGCAAAGAAACAAGAGATACGTCAATATTTAAATATAAAACAGCTTTTTATAAAGCACTACGTGTTGGTATTGTGACCTTTTTTAAAAACATAAAGAGTACTTCAAGGTGCTCCGTCATAATCGTGTCTTGATTTATTTTTACAATCTAAGCAAACGATTGAGGTCCACTTTTCTTTGAAAATATAAAAGAAATTTGTTTCAGTTTCTCTCATTAACCATGCAGTCTATTGAAAACACTCCAATTAAATCATTTTTCATTTCTATTTTCATTTCTACTCAAATAAATAGTAAAACTTAATCTCTCTGTTGACATTACATTGGAAGGAGTGATTTACAACATTTTCTATATTTATCTTAAATTACATCTTGCTTCATAAAATAGCTGAGAGTATCTGAGACCTTCAGAGTGTTTACACGGTGATTTCTTTATATCGGCACGTTCTGAAATTAATAAAAAATGTTAAAAATTGCTTTTTGATATTAAGTTTCATTTTATCTTAATGCTAAGTGCTCTTAAATAAAATAACATGTTTGAAAAGGCTGAAAAGAACCCTTCCACACCGACACTGTTAGGTTGTTACTGCAAAGTATCATTTAAAGGTAACATGCCACCCTGATAAATAAAAACAAACGTAATACGACAGGTTAACATATATATTCATTGTTGATTTCGCAAATATTTAGATTCGATAATAAATTTTAGAGACCAGTAATTCATATAGTGTTAGGATTTTTAAATTTCTACCATATAAATGCATTTTTATTTTTATACACCTGCCCATGACGTGTGCGTGTACAGGTATATGAAGCCTAGCATGCACTCATTTTTTAAAGGGACGCATGCACTCATTTTTAAAGGGACACACGGCAATCTTGATTTTTTTTTAAAAACTCACGGCGTATGCAATACAATTGCACTTTACGTCCCGTTAAAAAATCATGATGTGTTATATAGGGACATCAATTTCCGAGATGAGATTAAAGATGATTTTTCTATCATGCATGCCTTTGCAAGGGGACGATTCCACGCAAGATGGAGGTTTGTACTCTAAGCTACTGAACTAGAAAGAAAACACGTCACGAATTGAAAAACTGTGCGCGATATTAGTATCCACGAGAAAAAAACAACAATCCCACCAACAATGATACCTGTAAATATAGACTGTGATTTGTATCATAGTATCACCCTAAAGTTATTAGTTTCCAATGATAATTATGTTTACTTAAGACCGACCTAGAAAACATTTCGGGTTTCTCACATGTAGATAATGACTTCCTTATTCATCCATTTGTATCTTTGATTTTGACATGAATTTCCAAAATGTAACATTACAAAATTAAAATAAATTCAAATTTAAATTCGTATTAGTTAACTATCACGTAGAATCAATACACTACGTTATACGATACAATACCAATATTTTTATTTCAGTCTCACCTATTATAAAATACAGTAACAAATAAAAGTATTACAAAGTATACATGATATTTATAAAACAATCAGAGTGGCACTACATAGAGCTATGAGAGACTCTTAACGTCAAACTGTCAGTACATTGCAAGTAAAATGAATACTATTCTTTAATTACGAGTTTATATTAACTGTATGTATTTACATTTTCATCACAGCATACACATACATGACACAACTTAAAGCAAATTAAAATACATAGTTGCATGTGATAATTGCTCTTAAAAGTATTACACAAATGTGCAATACTCTTTGAATAAAATACTTGAGATTAAAGATCTAAAAGTACAACGTCATCAGATCCTATATACAAAATATATATTTTCCGAAATGGATTTATATCTGAGGTCAGATCTATTAGCATATATCTGCTCGAAGTACACATTTCTAATATATTCGTATAATGGACATGTCAAGAGTACGTGCTACTCATTTTCAACAACGTTTTTAGTGAAAACAAGTTCTCTCAGTTACATTTAATCTCTCATATCGTCCAGTCTCGATTGGAATAGGTGCAACACCACAACGAAATTTGGAATAAGCGCTTGTGTGTCCATGTAATAATACATTTTATATACCTTTCAGTTTCAAAAGTTATTTTAAACTTGTTATAGGTTCTTAACTTATTGCGGCCTGTACCATGGCGCGCATTTTCTCTATTGTCGTCATTGAAGCAATCAATTCTGAACTTATCAAGCATATAATTACATACAAGATATTTTATGATGTTTATATTAGTATCTAATTGTTGCACATGTATACCAGCTTCTTCAAAAGCACAGTTTATTTGGTTACATTCACAGAACACACACATTCAGAACATTGTCAGTATTAGATCTATTAGAAATCTTATGGTTATATTGCATTTATTTCTAGTCAATTTATCAGTATGTAGCTTAATAGTATAATATTCTCGTACATTGGTACAATAGAGAATTTATAATAATAATAATACTTAAATACAAGTCTTGCAGATGTTAATATTGTATTGATATTTATATTTAAGGGTTTTTTAACTTATGAACACAAAATGTATTTTGACTAAATTAATCTAGTTTAATGTGTGCTTATTGAATATGTGCATACAACTTATATATAATTTCATTTCATTTTACTGTTATTATGCTAATCAGAATTAAGCGTTTGTTATGTTTCATTATGTTGTTCATTTTACTGTGATTATAATGCCATTTTTGAGAAGCAAATTGTGTGACATCACACATGCAAAAGAGTTGACAATAAGGCTCCACCTTGGAACGGTCAATGGCTCAAAAAGGCCGTTGGGATTTAAACCAGGTTTTAGGGTACAAGTTTTACTCTTACCCCGTCGTCATCTCAATTAAACGTGACATTGTAAATACAGAAATCCTCGATAAGCTATATCCTCTAACAAACTAGGCAGTATTTAGAGACAATATAACATAACGATGATCATGCATATATGAATATAACAAACAAAAGCTCAGAATGCTATAAATCAAGTACTGACTATCTTATAGAAAAGCCAAAGCGATAAGAGAATATCTCAAAATGGCCGCTTCCATATCCGTTTCAACAGAAACTTCAAATGATCATAATTATCTTCTTTGTTTATCAGCCGATTTTGATAATTCTTTCACCCTTATTCAAGTATTTCCGAACTCTCAATAATACAGATTGTTTGGCTGTGTCGCTACATTCCCTTTAATTCTTATCAGACATTTCTCTAACACATTTGTCATTGCATCGGATACCTAAGGCAACTTTGGCGCTAGCCAAATCTGAAAAGCTGTGTACAGACTCAACAATTACTGAACACAGCATATAGCAAAATACCCTGTTGGTAACGCAACATATAAGGAAATAATAAAGATACATTGTGTCAAGATAAATGAAATATCAGCAGTGAGCAGTATAGAGAGTTGAATATTGATATATATTTGCCTATAAATACGTTGTTTTTATATATACGATACGACACAGACGTAGCTAATCATAACAATCTACAGGGAATTAAAGCTTTTTATCATGCAGATATGCACTTTTCTGCCTAATAAAGGGGTGACTTAATACATTTTGCTTTAATATGCACTGGCCAATAAAGCAAATCAATGCGGAATCCCCGGCTTTTATTGTACGTAACGTTATCTGACGTCTTGCACGTAACGTTGCCAGACGTCATAAAACAAACAAAAAACAACAACATGGCGGCGTCCTCGATAAGCGTAACATTCTGAGAAATAGGTAATAATAGTAGTTCATACAAAAAAATTGGATAATCTACATGATAAATAGAATATTATGTCAATGCCTTTTACTATCAAGTTTATTAGGCTCGGCACGAAAACGAAGAATGGCGAGGCAGAGCGCCTCGCCATTCTTCATTTTCTAAGCCTCGCCTAATAAACTTGATAGTAAAAGGCACTGACATAATATTCTCTATATCTCACGGGTGAAATAAAGGGTATCAACATTTCTGATTTCGCATAAAACTGGAAGTATTTTTTCCAAGAAATTTAATTTATTTTTTTATAATGAAAAGAATTGAAAACATTGGCATGACATAGGGTGTTCTTGTTTCATTTGTAATTTCTGATCAGAAGCATGTATCAATGTTATCTCCCATTTTGTTAGAACATATACTATTTCATATAAAAAATATAATAATATTTATCAAGAACATGTAATACTTTATAAAAAAAAATAACTGTTTACTTTTTGGGGGTTTCACGTTTCAAAAATCGCAGACAATAATTGATAATAACCTTGTCATTTTATTAAAATAACGGACCAAACTTATAAATATTAAAGTCAAAATATGCTTATTGTTAATCTTTATAGATGATAGAGACGTTGTGTCAACTATTTGTGTATAATATTACCATCAAATTTGCATTAAATCCCCGATATACCCAGCAGTTAATATAAACAACTGATTAGAAACGTACGCTTCGTTAAAAAGACACGCTAACTTTTTAACCCTTGTGTTTACATAAACATTACCTGTGTTATAAATAAACCATTTGGATCTGCACACTTCCTGTTTTGTGCTTAGCGTCGTCGCAGCGTGTAGTGGAAACAGCGTAATTAGTACACAAATATTTATTCGGCATAGTGTGTACAGTTTAATTTTATTCAGTTTATTGTTAGGTAATTCTCTAAGTTGTAACGCTTTCGAGTGCTTCGTCAGCTGTTTCAGTTTATGCGTTAATAAGCATATTCTGCCTTTAAAATTACCTCTGTTTGCATTGAAATAAGAACGAATTTTTACTTGCAGGTAAATTAAAACATTTGCCTATTTGTTTTCGAACATTTATTTAAAAAAAAGAATGTCCTGCAATTACTTGATAATTGTGTTAATTACATTTTGCATTACCAATGCAACATATAGTGATGCTATTGCATACGCATTTACAAGCTCCATTTACTTTCAATGTAACAGGAAACGTCAATATTCTCTCATATTGACGTGTAGTAAAGTCATATTGGGTGTGTAATGTATACTCGTTCGTGATTGGTGCAATTTTCTGTTCATATCAAAGAAAGTATGCCACGTGATGTAAACAATGTTGATTTCATTGTGAAAATTCCGACGATGTAACGACAATATGTTTGTTTCAAATAAATATTTTTGATGAAAACTAAATGTTAAAACATATTTTTTATTATAAATATTCGTTTATATGTTAAAAATGCTCCCAAGTCGCGCAATATTATTACGCGGAAGAACTCGTGCATATATCCCAATTAAAAATATAATAAGGCCAAAACAAACAAAAAAGGTCTGTTTCTGGTCTTTTCCCAAAAAAAAATTAGGGTAGGTCGGTAGGATTTTTTTTTTTAGAATTAATCCTTACGCTATTAAATTTAAATCAAGAACATCAAAAGCATGTTTTTTTGAACATATTACATCATATGAGTGTTCCACAACACGTACATGCCTAGGTTTTCTTCTTTAAAAAAAAATGTTGTGCCCTAAAAAGTTTACGGTCGGGGCCTTAAAAATCGGGTCGGTTGGAAGACCAGAAACAACCCTTTTTTTTGGCCTAACCTATTATTATGGCTTACCCGGTCAATAGTTACCACTTTTGCCCGAGATGCAGGGAAAAATTATGTGAACTATTGGCCGAGCATGAACGAATCATGTGTATTATTGTCCTCGCTTTCACATGATTCTACGGCTTCGACCTCAGACAACAGGTCATATGATTCACCCATTCACAGGTCCGAGGGCAATACTTTACACTATTCTTTCATGCACAAGGTCGAAGGCAATAAATCACATGATCATTTCATGCACGAGACCGAAGGCATGATACGTTGATGCACAATGCCGATGGAAATATGTTTGCATGATCCTTCTATGCACATGCAGGCCATTAGTTCACTCCAGCCTTCCATCCACATTTTGGACACTAGTTTACATGTTCATTTCATACACAACGCCGAGGGCAATAGTTTCCATGATCATACCAAGGACAGGGCCTAGGGTAATATTTCACATTAGTATACCTCACTGTAAATCATCCATGTAAATCCCCATATCCTGTCGGGTTGATATTTCGCACTATCACCCTAAACGCGTCATAGCGGGTGATAGCGCAAAATATCACCCCTCTAGCTTTTTGAAAAGCTCAGTTCTAAAAATAGATTTTTTCAACAACAACAATTTTTCTTCATGATCGAGTATATTAGTAGATTAGGAGTATTTGTTCAGTATAATAAAATAAATATCTCATCCTCTTGAGAGTGCCAGTGGATATTATCAACCCTCGAAATGATAATGTCGACTTCGGCTATCGCCTCGGTCGACATTACATTCTCGGGTTGATAATATCCACTGGTACCCTCAAGAGGATGTGATATTTACATATGATTCCTTCATGCACAAGGCCTAAGGGAATAGTTCACATGATACTTCCATGCACAGGACCTAGTGGAATATTTCATGCGATTCGTCCATGCACAAAACCGAGTGAAATAGTCCTCATGATCATTCCATGCACAAGGCATAGGGTAATATTTCACACGATACTTTCATGCACAAGGCCGAAGGCAATAGTTCACACGATCATTACATCCATGCATAGGGCCTAGGGTAATAATTCACATGATGATTTCATGCTCAAGGTCGAACACAATAGTTCACACGATCATTACATGCGCAATACCGAGGGCTATAGTTCAGGCTACCCTTCCACGCATAATAACTAGGACAATAGTTCACATGATCCTTCCGCGCACAAGGCCGAGGGCAATAGTTCACGTGATTCTTCCATGCACAAGACCGAAGACAGAACTCACGTGAATGAAACTGTCATGTACAAGGCCGATGGCTATATGTCACTAGATTCGTTCATCAATATGGCCAATGGCGATGATTTGATTTGATTTAAATATATTTTATTGCCAATAATTTTTTATATACAGGATAATATCCACATATATACAATAGAAATATTTTAATGACAAATGGGTCGGGTATCAAGTTCTACCAACATTAGTTTAAACCTTTCGCCAATGGCGATAGTCCACATGTTCTGTTTATGCACAAAAACGAGGGCAAATCGTTTTAAATTTTGGAGGAGAAGCCATTTAGTAACTATACTCGGTAAAAACGTTTTGGACCAGGGTATATAAAGTAATATAAAAATAAAAGTAGTGGACAGAATTTAAGTATATTTTTTAGTAACCAAGGTCTACTCTACCCGGTTAATTTGGTACCAGAAACGTTAAATTCCAAACAAGATTGATTTTAATAACGCGAACACACAAAGGGTCTGTAAAAAATGTTGCAAAGTCCATAAAAAGTAACAGTTACAGACATTCGAGTAACAAATAAAAAAAAGTATTACCCAGTTAATCTTGTTTGGAATTTAACGTTTCTGGTACCAAATTACCCAGGTAGGGTAGACCTTGGTTACTAAAAAAAGAAACTTAAATTATATCAGTTAGTTTTATTTTTATATGACTTTATATACCCTGGTCCAAAACTTTTTTTACCGAGTATATATACTACATTATTCTTAAGAATAGCAGTATTTTAACACGCGTTACATTGTTCTTCTAAATGTGTTTATATCATTACCGTTAATTATAGCGTCTTTGCTTTTGTCTAATTTGGTCATGGGTTTAAATTATAACATTCCGGCTTTACAATTAAGTAAAGTCTATCTGAATTATTTAGTATCAGATTTTTTGAAGAAAAAAAAGTTTATTTTTTATCAATACGAATTATTTGTTATAATATATTGAAACTGTGTAATATAACAAGAGATAAATGACCTTGAAGCTCTACTGATATATTTTGATAGCTAGAACAGCATTCCTGTGAAGTTTCATAAAAATCTATCAAGTAGTTTCATAGGAGTAGTCGCTACAAGTTGAAGTTTTTACGATATAACTCTAGGTAAACAAAGATGGCCACTGGCAGCCATGTTTAATGTTGAATCAAAATAATTTTCGACAAGGATCAACATCTTGTCATGCTGATCATTTCAGAAAAAATCCCATATCAATATCACTTACAGTTTTCAAACTTGTTTTTAAAAAATCAATTTTTAGCTGTGGCGGCCATCTTGAATTTCTGGACGACCTGAAATTTTGCTAGGATTAGTTACATATCTAGAGCAACATTCCTGTAAAGTTTCATGAAAATCCGCCAAGTTGTTTCAGAGGAGCAGTCGCTACAAGTTTTTACTATATAACTCTATGTAAACAAAGATGGCCACTGGCAGCCATGTTTAACGTCAAATCAAAACGATTTTTAACAAGGACCAACATCATGTCATGCTAATCATTTAAAAAAAAGTCCCATATCAATATCACTTATAGTTTTCAAGAAGTAGTCGCTACAAACTTGTATTTTAAAAATCTAGTTTTAGCTTTGGCGGCCATCTTGGATTTCACATCAACATGCATTTTTGCTAGGATCAACTAGACTTCATGGGCAACCTTTCTGTAAAGTTTCATAAATATCCATCCAGTAGTTTCAGAGGAGTAGTCGCTACAAATAAAAGTTTACGGACAGACGGACAGACAGACGGACGGACGGACGGACGACGGACACCGCACCACGGCATAAGCTCTGCTGATCTCTGATCAGTCGAGCTAATAAAATGAATCTCTTACCAAAGATATTACGACAAGTTATTCCAATAACTGAACGATATATAACTGAATAATTACGTCTTTCCGATTTTTAAAATGATCTGCAATATAGTGTCGCTAATAAAACCAGACTATGTCATCACACACGGGTTTTGAACGACACTTGAATCGTGACAGATTAAACATTAGATAAACGGTCTGATCAATGGCGTGTTGGCCTTTAAATGATTAACTGATGTGTTTGTTAAATAGTCTGATAATATGTATATTGTATGTAGGTTTTATAGTTTATTAAAGTCTCGTCATAGTACAGTATTTTATCACATAACGTCCCTTGTTAGCAGTGTCGAACACCCATTCAATATTCTATTGTATGACACATGTGTAATACAACCTGGAACGATTTTATTAACTGAAACTATTTTATTTAGTACAAATTCACACAGATCTGAGTCATAAACTTATTATTTGTGACAGCTTATAAAAATAATGTACGTTATACAAAACATTGTTGTTGGTTTGTTAAAAAGTTGGCGTAAACAGCTATTTTGCAAAGAGGTAAAACACGAACTCTTTTATACGCAGCGTTATATGTGAGACGCGACTTGACGACGTCACATATTTTATGACGTTTTGGCGCTAAAATATGTCTGACGTCGTGGCGGTTCTATGTCCATCTGAATTAATTTTTACTAATTTGATTGCAATGTTATGTATTAAAAAGGATCTTAAACTCGTTCTCATTCCATATAAGATTTATGAAACTCGTTATGAATTATTTTTAATTTTAACACGCCAAAAGGCTCGTTAAAATTAAAATAATTCATAACTCGTTTCATAAATCTTATATGAAATGGGAACTCGTTTAAGATCCTCTCTATATAAATAAAACAGTACAAATGATTTTAACTATGCCATTCTAAAAGAATTATAAGAGACTATATGAAAATAAATTTCATTTACAACAATAACATAATATGAAAAATTGCACTCTGGACTTTTGCACCAGCCGTGTCATCAGACTCACAAATAGCTGAAGCAATAACCAAAAAGAACCAATCACGAAGATTTTATTACTAGCACAACATATATATTATAGAATAAAATGTTTCACCCTATACAAACATTATATATTATATGCTACATTTTTAATCGCCCGCGTGTGAATCATAACCATGGTACACATATGTACATGCAGGGAACCAGTCAGTGGTTATATTAAAAATAATAAATGAGAATTAAATAAGAAATACTGGTGTTTGTAGCGAGAAATGAATACTGGGCTTTACTGAGGTAAAAGCTAAAGCAATATCTAAGAACATTGTCGACATTGTGGCTTTCTAGGCTATTGTTTTTTTGTATTATATTTACACGAGCATATTTGTGTTTACTTATATTGCCTATTGATGCTGCCTTGTTGGTTAGAGATAAGATCATGGCGGGGATTTCTTTATTTACACTGTCCTGTTTTAATGGGATGACAGTAGGGTAAGTGTGAGGTTTGGTGCATCCTCGAACCGGTTTAAACCCCCAGTGGCCTACTTTGCCACTGACCGTTCCAAGGCGGTAGCCCTATTGACAACCCTTTTGTGTTTGTGATGTCGTTTGCATTTTTTATTACTTTTGCCTTTTCGTTTGTCTGTTTGCGCGTTTGTTTTTGTGTTTTGTGGTTGACTGTCGTCCTTGAATGCTGCTTTCCCTGTCCGATATTTTTATCCTTCCTTAGAATTTGAAAAAAGTGAGTTTTGAAAGCTGAATTTGACATTTTGTTTTTCTCCATTGTCCGCTATTGTTGATATCGTGGGTGGGGTGTGTATTGGAAAAAGTCCAATACCGCTCACGCTTATTGACTGGAAAATCGTCATGCTCGATTGACCTTATTATATTGGTATTTAAGGCACCGCGGCTACTCGAGATTGTGTGAATTAAAAAAATGGCTTGTGGTAATTCGAGTGTCGCTAAATATGTTGAACATGTTATGTCATCGCCCGCAGTGAGTAAGATAACAAACTCAAGTGATGCGAGCTCTAGTACACGTAAAAGGTACCTATCTGGGGATGGACAAAGTGACTTTGAAACCAGCAAAAAAATAAAGTCTGATGATAATAGCGAGTTGATGTCAATGATTAAAGTTGAACTGGTCTGCTTTAAAACTGAGTTACGAGCTGATATATCTGATACACTGAAAATTACAGATGCTGTCTAAAGTTGTGCATGAAGAAATAGATACAGTAAGAAAAGAATTCAATGAAAGAATAGATGGTTTGTCTAACAAATTAGAACATAAATTATTGAAAGTTATCGAAGATCAAATTGAATCAAAAATCGAACCTAAATTAAAACAAGTTAAAGATGAAATAAAGCGTGATTGCGGAATCACAAAGCTTCAAGATTATATTGACAATATGAAGAAAAGCTACTCAGATGTAGCCAAAACCCAATCAAATAAACCAAGCATTGACCTAAACATTGTTATAAAAAATCTGAAATCAGACAAGAACGAAAACACAGATAAAAGCATTACAATGAACTTGGTTGACAAATTAATAAGAGATGGACTCAAATTGTCAGATGTTAAGATAGTACAATGTGAACGTAAAACAACATCAGGACAGAGACCGGGGGTAATAATCGCTAAAGTGGAAAACGTAGAGCAGAAAACCAAGATTATAAAAAATAAAGCAAAACTGAGAAATGTGCCTGGTTATGAAAGAGTATATGTGGAAAACGACAGAAGTCTAGAGTCGAGAGTTAACGAATCGAACATGTACACTGACCTTAAAGAAATAGGTATGGCTGAAAAGTATTTTGTGTCTGGTAACGGCAGAATCGTGCGAAAATTAGTAAACCATCGTTAGTGGGGTATAACGGTTGGAGCATGGAATGTCGGAGGATGGTCTCTAAAATCTAACAGCGATGCTAATATTAAACAAGAAATTATTAAACATTACGATTTCGATATATTTGGAATCTGTGAAACGTTTTTAAAGAATGATGAAACTATAAATCTTAATGGATATGAATGGATTGGAAATAATAGAAAGTGAGTTCACGTTAAAGCCAAGAGAGGATCAGGTGTTGTAGGGGCTTTTATAAAAAATACATTACTTGAAACATATACATACACTGTTGATACGCTTATGGAAGATGTCATGTGGTTAAAATTCCAACATATTGAAATAGACCACAAATTTACTATTTGCATTTGTTACCTACCTCCAGAGGGGTCGAGCAGAAAATATGACGCTGAACAGTTTTATTCTGAATTGATGTTAAAAGTATACGAATACCAAAATGATGGAAATCTAATTATATGCGGTGATTTTAACTCGAGGATTGGTGATGAATGATAAAAAATAACTGTCAGAGTCAGGTCTCTCCGGCTGTTCTATTTCATTTAACATAGGCATTTCCTAGGCCTGGCAATAACAGAAATAAACAAAATAATAAGTATGCCACAGTAAACATTATACTAACATTTACGTTTAATTAAATAGTAACTGCCAGATACGTCAATATGTGCCTAATAACAGTGTACATTTGGCCTTTTCTAGAACAATCTAAAAACATGTGACATTTTCTAGAACAATCTAAAACATGTGGCCTTTTCTAGAACAATCTAAAATAACTTAAAACTTCTACAACTCATAATAAAAATGTCATACTCCACCATAATATATTGTTAAAATCCCGTTGTTCGGGTCTAAACTTTTAACTCCAACACAGATGTTTAATGAAATCAGGCCCAATATGCTTAAATTAGCCCTTGTGTGTAAGCTAGGATAGAACATATCACAGTGCTGAATGAATTTCAGGCTTATACATTATGGTTTGGCCTTTCGAATATATAAGAATTACATGGTTAGTAACTTAGAATTTAAGCCGTATTTTGCATTGCGACGTCCGCAGTATTTATCCCACCAACGGTCAGGTCAGCACTGTATTTTTTTTTATTTTTTTTTTTATAAAATGTGACAGTGTTGCAATGATTTGTTTCAGGTTGTGTATGAGCAAACTTTATCATTGTATTAAAACGAAACGGCATTCGTATTAGCAAGGCCATAACTACTCACCGAGTAAGGCCCTGCAGGAAGTTTTCCAGTCCTTTCCCAATGAAGGTAGGCCAGATCTGGGATGGTACCCGGCTGTCTACGCTCTTACCAACTCTAGCCTCCTGGTAGCGTTTTCCTGCAATGAAGCCATGTAACCATATTAAAATAAGTATTCGTTTGCATCATTATCAATAACTTTACAAACCAATATAGATTATACAAAATCGCGTCTGTGGCCGGGATAGTGAAGATGTGACGTCTAAAAGGAATCACAGCACTATTATCTCCCTTGAATACTCGTGCCCTGATGAAGGAGGTAGATAAAAAGAACAAGTTCGCTTTCCTACATTTTACAGGATACATTGATTTATCTTTACCAGGTTCTAAATCTACAACATTTTAGGAAGAGATAACAGACATATGCATGTTGATATAAGATTTCTAGCTAATTCTGCCTCATTTTACACATCATGGGTCTTATCACCACGGGGTTGTAGTTTTGTCTAAATTTTGATAGGTTCCACGCAAACATGAAATTAAAAAAAGTTCGATCTGGTAAATATTTGTTGAATGTGTTTTAAATTGCAGATATTGGATCAATGAAGAATTTAAGCATAAATACATGTTGTAAAATATGTTTATCTCTATGCCACAATAAAAAACATTACAATGGGACCCTATGGAAAATTAATTGTGGTGTGAGACGAAAACTGTCTCTCCTCTCTCCGCTGCGGGTTCGAATCTCACCGGGATTACGAAGGACGGGAGGTATATAGAACCGGTTCTACCCAGGAAATATCAAATTGCCTGCCTCTACCATAAAAACATCATATATGGCCTAACATGGCCTAAAAATGACGTAAAACGTTCAAACAAACATTCAAACAAACAAAATGGCGTAAATTGTGAGTCTGTTTGAGAACACCAGTGAACAAATAGACGTTTCCAAGTGAACAGCTACTATACGTTTTAACTACCCAAACTCCTAATTCCACATGAAGTTTTTTTCAAAATACCAAAGTAAACTGCGACATTTAATATTACAGTCAAACCTGTAGTTAGAGACAACATAAGAAAAGAACAGGATTTGTCTTTTAACACAGGTGGTGTCTTAATACATAATCTAAAGCAATACAATGAGGTAATGAAATGGTTGTCCTTAAATAGAGGTGTTTTCTTGACCATGACCGTCCTGGAACCAGAAAGAAAATCTAAGATAATATAGTCCTGGGTATTTAGCATGTTTCCTTTTAGGTTGTATACCGCTTATATTGGTCAGGTTCCAGTTCAGAAACAGACCGACAGACATCCAAACAGAGTATAACATTCCTACCTAATACGGTGGAGTCCCAGGTATTTATCCTGTATCCCTTGGCGTTGTCCACCGCCTGAGGGTCTGGTACCCATTCTAAAACTGGATCCCCGTGCTGTTCTGTCTTATCGTCCTCTTTTCCTTTCTTAGTTTTATGTAAAATAAACAAGAACGCAACTTTTGGTACGTAATGAGAGAAACATGAGTGACGCAGTAATCACTTAGGATGAACACACGTGACACGCTACCCTGTGGAAACCATATCAGGTACATATCAAAATTGTTTGTGTCAGTACATTCCGGGATAAATTTCTGATCTCAGCAAACATTTGTTTATGTAGGTCCGCATTGTACTATGAACTAAATAAAATAGTACATAAACAGGACAATACACAACATAAAATGTCACCGACTTGGAAGTGTCAGTAGTGAATAAGGGATACTGGTTTAGATTAAATTGATTTTATGTGTACGTGACCTCCGTTTTTTTCCTATCTTCAGCGCCCAAATATTGACACGGCAGTATAAATAAAGGTTCATCTCAACCAAAGGCAATATATGTAAATCACACAGGGTTAATCCAGCGTTGGTAACGTTAGCGCAGCCTCCACAGTTCAGTAGTCGTATTCAGATGCTCTTGGTAGTTCAACATTAAAACTACTTAAAATGTTTAAAAACTGTTAAATATTAAATAAAATGCTCATATTGCCCAAATGCGCTATTGTTGATCCTCCCACAGGCCGCATCGACATCGCCTGGTGAGTCGGCAACTGGTCCAATGTCGGAACGAGGATGGATGATTAAATTTGGGTTAAATTTGGGTTAAATTTGATCGCTTAAATGCCCGATTTAGACACGAGCTGGTGAACTTGTTGTAATAACGAACAAAGACGCATTCCAAGCGGCATCAGATTAAAGCATGTGTGAGTTTGATCGAAATAAACAAAGAAATTATTAGAAATGTAATGTAAGAAGCCAGTGAATGAATAAAGTATGATTGAGCATGTAAGGAAAGAAGCCAGATTACGTAGGAATGATTAGAAATGTAAGAAAACCAGTGAATGAATAAAGTATGAATGAGCATGTAAGGAAAGAAGCCAGATTACGAAGGAATGATTAGAAATGTAAGAAGCCAGTGAATGAATAAAGTATGAATGAGCATGTAAGGAAAGAAGCCAAAGGAATGATTAGAAATGTAAGAAGCCAGTGAATGAATAAAGTATGAATGAGCATGTAAGGAAAGAAGCCAGATTACGTAGGAATGATTAGAAATGTAAAACAACCAGTGAATGAATAAAGTATGAATGAGCAGGTAAGGAAAGAAGCCAGATTACGAAGGAATGATTAGAAATGTAAGAAGCCAGTGAATGAATAAAGTATGAATGAGCATGTAAGGAAAGAAGCCAGATTACGAAGGAATGATTAGAAATGTAAGAAGCCAGTGAATGAATAAAGTATGATTGAGCATGTAAGGAAAGAAGCCAGATTACGTAGGAATGATTAGAAATGTAAGAAAACCAGTGAATGAATAAAGTATGAATGAGCATGTAAGGAAAGATGGCAGATTAAATTAGAATGATTAGAAATGTAATGTAAGAAGCCAGATTAAAAAAATAGAATGGTTAGGGAAAGATCCAGTGAATGAATAAAGTATGATTGAGCATGTAAGGAAAGAAGCCAGATTAAGTTAGAAATGAAACGCAAGAAGCCAGAGAATGAATGAAGTTAGGATGGATAATGTAATGTGAGAAGCCAGTTGAATTCGAGTGAAGAAATATATAGGAAAGACGCTGATCCTCCACGACCGGTGACCAAGCAATTAAGAAGAGTGACCATATCCACGTGGGATTGGTCTTGAATTCAGGTTGATCAGCCATAAGGCAATCTACCTAAAGAATATTCTTTACGAATATATTTGTTTAGTGGCAAGTATACAAAAGGTATATGTACATCTATTACAAATCATTAATCCTGCAACACAAATTTGCATAACTTAAATGTAAGTCGTAAACAAGGTGCAATTTGCTGAGATATTCATAGGATTGTATTTCTTCAGAAAATAAATATTAAATATTGTCTTTCGGTCATGATGTATGTTGATGAAACCGCATATTTGAAAAAGGGACGTAATAAAATGAAACATTAAAACCCGTTCAATTTAATATATCCTCCTTTTGTAATCCTTAGCCCTGGGCGTTACCACGTAAAACCTCTGTATACACGAACGTACATTCTACATGCGTTTACGATATGTTATTCATGAAATTAAGCTTTTCGATTCTGAATGCGAATCTGATTTTATTATTGAAGGCATATTTATATAGGCCTGTATTTGTGTAATAAGGAGCATATTGGCATATTTTCAATGGAGACTGATATCTGCACATCATATTTTCTTTCTTTTGAAACTGCAACTATGAATATATGATTTTCATAAAAGGGCACATGTTTAGCTTAATATAGAAAAAATATGTAGTTGTGAAATATAAAGCTTTTACTATTTTATAACTGCATTTATTATAAACAATTTGAATTCCACGTTATTTCGAGTCATTCAGGATATTATTTGGCATTATTGAAGGTTTACCGCCACCAACAGCATATAAACCTCCGATGTGATTTACCGCCACCAACAGCATGTAAAAATAAACCTCAGAGGTGTTTTATCGTCACCAACAGCATATAAACCTCAGAGGTGTTTTATCGTCACCAACAGCATATAAACCTCCGAGGCGTTTTACCGCCACCAAAAGCATATAAACATCCGAGGTGTTTTACCGCCACCAACAGCATATAAACATCCGAGGCGTTTTACCGCAACCAACAGCATATAAACCTCCAAGGCGTTTTACCGCCACAAACAGCATATAAACCTCCGAGGTGTTTTACCGCCACCAACAGCATATAAATATAAACCTCCAAGGCGTTTTACCGCCACCAACAGCATATAAACCTCCGAGGTGATTTACCGCCACCAACAGCATATAAATATAAACCTCCGAGGTGTTTTACCGCCACCAACAGCATTTAAACCTCCGAGGTGTTTTACCGCCACCCAACAGCATCTACACCTCCGAGGTGTATCGAATGTAGTTCCTGTAATAAAACGTAATCCCTCCTTTTTCAGGAAATAGGCTATAAGTAGGGGAAAACTGCCCATTTCTATTCAATTTTGTTATTGTATGTACAGGAAACGTATTAATAGGTATTACTGAATCACTGATGAAATTTTTCGAAATTTCGAATCTATGCATAGCCTTTTTGAGCAACTATAAATGGAAACAGCTGTACCCTTGACTTGTTTAATAAACAAAAAATAACTTTCTTATATGTCGTGGGACTCCACCTTTTCCTCTGATTTTCGAAATGGAAAATTAGTGTTCTATATGAAAATTACACTGCTGCATTATCCATGTTTGAGATAAGTTGCAGCAAATCATTAATATGTGACATTTTTGGTGTCAATGGGGTTAACTCATGTAAGTGAATGATTAAAGCAATACCTGTAATTTGCATTAATCAAATAAACTAGAAGATGTTCCACGGAACATTTATGTCGCCATTGCATGTGCCTATTTGACCAAGTAAAATCTAACTATAAAGTTTGAAGACACGGCATACAATCCTTCATGAATTATGGAGAGTTTTTTTTAAGTGTTAAAGTTTATGAAAAGGGGAACAAATCTGCATTGGATAATTGATAAGGAAGAACTGTATAAAGTTCTATGGCCAATATTTTGCCAAGTTATGAGCTATGTTAGGTTGCAGGTTATAGTTTTATGAAAAGGGGGCATAACTCTGCCAAAATGAAAGTCAGAGTTGTCAGACATGTGTAGCGACATTCCTTCAATTAAGACGAATCTGTATGGGAAGTTTCATTCATGAACATAGGTCAAATACTTTTCAAATTATGGTCAGTTATGAGTTTGGTTAGGTTGCAGGTTTAAGTTTTATGAAAAGAGGCATAAATGAATGTCAGAGTTACTGGTCATGGGCAACGATATTATGTATGGTGAGATTAATATATGTTTGAAATTTCATGAATATAGGTAAAATATTACTTTTGGAGTTATGGCTAGTTCAAAATGAAAGTCAGAGTTATTGGAGATGTGTAACAGCATTTCTTAGGTTAAGATGAATATGTGTGTGAAGTTTCATAAACATATGTCAAACACTTTTCAAGTTATGGCCAAGGTTAGGTTGCCGGTTAAAGTGTGATGGACGACGCAAAGTGATCCCTAAGTGTCTGCCATGCTGCGCAGGCGACACACACAAATAAATAATCAGTATTGTTCTATTATGAAATAGTGATAAGATGGACAATATATTTAAAGTAGCTATCCCGCCAAAAACAGTCAAATTTCACAACATATGTACACCGTTTCTAAACATATTGACGTCGAGGTATGTATATAACTTACACATGTTGAGAATCCAAACTCTATAGACGCTATACAAACGGCTTCAACCAGTCAGGCCAAAACACCAAAACGAGCATTCAATTAAGACTTACCAACTCATAATTCATTTTACGCATATTCAATCATGGGTATTTTAAGAATATGCGAACAATCATATGCCTTTAATTAGCACATAGACATTACTATATGACCTGAACACTTGGTATAAACATATTTTATTTCCATATTATACAATATGCATATATAAATAGTACAAAGTTAATAGGATTGGAACGAAAGAAAGCAATCTTATAAAGTTCCTCTCCTTGACTTGGATAGAGTTTCGGTAAAAAGTATTGCAGTGTAATTGTATTGTTATTTGTCGGGTTAGTTTCGTTATAGTGTCAAAAAGAGATCTGAGTGTTATCAGTTGATCCATTAATTAATTTGGATTTATAAACTTAATATTTGAAAATAATATTTTGTTCATAATGACTGAAAGATTGTTTAAAGCAATGTTAAACCCGATACATACATAATTTTATATACGTTGACTGCAACAGAGGCTTTAAAAAGAATTGAATTGAACTGGATTTTATTGTGGCACCAACAGCTAAGGTCCTATGGCGACTTTCCAGCTTCCACTGGTGAGGAAGACCTCAGGTGCCCCTCCGGACAATTTTCGTGTATGGGCGTGGATGGAAAGCCATAACCGTCAAATGTGGATATTTACAAACCATTCAATGACAGGCCATTTAATTTAAATGAAGTCATTCGATGACGTACATATTGATTTGATGCAACGTGTAAACTCTGTTCATTCGTTACAAAGTGAATTGATACGGTTCGAAGTGAAATGATACGGTGTATAATTTCAAACTATACGACGCAAATAGAAATTATTCAGTGCAATGACAAACCATTTGACAAAATAACTAATGCAATACAATCAAATACAAGTCGGTACGATAAAAACTTAATCGATTCATCGAAAAATGTGAAGTGATACAGAACAAAGTAAAACAGCATGATGCAATATGAATCAGTTCAACGCAAACACATTTAGTCTGGTGGTAAGTAAAATGATCGGGCGAAAACAAAGTCGGTGCAATGCAAACGCAATCCGTTCGACAGAATCTGATTTCATTACGTGCAAAGTGAAACGGTGCGACATCTGGCGGCGATATGTGCCACATCGCTTACGGGGTTATTTCCCCTACATAATTACTGGCCTTATGATAAATCAAAGTACTGAAAGTACTGAGAATGCAAGGTTTGATAGGAAAGACTGTATGAATATTTGCACGATCAAATTTCCATAAATTTTACATAGTTTTAGCCAACTTGGCGATCTTGAGCGACCTTCCAAAATCTTAGAGGGTCAATCCATTCCAAATATATTGTGATCAATTGTCATTAAACTGTTTCAAATCTAGACTAGAATATTATTTTATGAAATTGCTGATGGATAGACAGACAAGATGACCTCCATGTCTAAAACTATGTCATTTACAGAGTGGCGTGTATTAAGTAGTCTTTCGGGAACAAGATGCACAAGAGGGCCTGTATCACTCTACTGGCTTGAATAGTCTAAGGCCTATCGGAAAACAGTTTTTTTAAAAATCAAAGGCTATAACTCTGATGTGTCTAGTCTGATGCAACGGGTTTTGAACTTGTCCAAGTTCAATGGCGTAACCTAGAAAACGCCTTCTGCTGCAGGGACAAAACATTTAACAACAGGAGCATAAAAAGGACAAATTGCCTAAAGAAATGTTTGTGATGTACCTTTTGAATCACTTTTGCGCTGTAATACTTGTTGGAGTGACTGTATTCTGTGAATGATACTCTTCCTGTTGGACTTATAACCTTTTCTTTATATGCTGATCGTTATGTTAACCAACTCTTACATCCAAATAGCGTCGAGAGATTTTCAAATTGATGGCCCTCTTATTTCATATTGGACCAAGATTTGCAACATCTATTTAGTGATTTCATTCAGTTGTTCAACTTCCAAATATGCTGGCAGAAAGTCGCCAGGCAATCAGCGGGTTCAACAACTTCCCACTTTCAGATTAAAGGAAGCCGTCAGAGCCTGCATATGGGCGAGTTGAACTATACATCGGTTATAGCTATCGCTCCCTTGAACTTATTTCCTTAAAATTCGAATAAATGAACTATAATCTAGTTTTATTTAGTGTGTGTGCTCGTTGCTGCCAAGGGATCTGCTTTCAGTATGTATTAACATACGTTCGTTTAGTGCTGTGTGACGGCTGTAAAAAACTTCGCTGACTACGAATAGGTAGCGTTATTTCTAACGGTCATTGTGTCCTTCGAGCCCATCGTTGTGACTTTAACGTACAACATCGCTTACGGTACTTTAACGTACGTTGTGTAAGCAAGGTTGTACGTTAAAGTCACAAGAATGGCACCTTATATTACATTTCAGTACCCACTATTACATCGAGTTTGCTAATTTTCTTTCTTGTGTTAGTCCCTCACCGCTATTGGTTAGATCCTTAGTGGGCCTAGGAATCTTGTGAGGAAGCTATCAAGCAGGCTTGCGGAACGTCAGTGGTTCTACCCAGGTGCCCGCCCGTGCACGAAAATTACCCGGAGTGACATGGGGTCTTCCTCTACAAATGGAAATTCGCCGTATGACATTTTATGTTGGTGCGACTATAAAATGCAATTCAATCCAATTCAATTGCTTCTTTGCTTCCATTTCAGTATTTATTCACCGAGTACACACCGTGTAACGATTATCATGTGGCAGTCGTGGGTTAAAGGGACACACGGCAATCTTGAAGTTTATATAAGGCAATAAAATTAAAATTATAGTATCATTTTGGATTTAAATATGTTTGCATACATTGAATAATTTTTTATGAGTTCGATGTATCTTCGTTTGACGATATTATTGATGATATATAATCAACGCTCAGTAATATGTAGTGACAATTTCCTCTGAACTATTCTTATAATTAATATTAATAATAGTAATGTAGAAAAACTAACGCGACGCCTCGAGTTTTCAAACACATTAAGATTGCCGTATGTCCCTTTAACAAACCTGCATTCTGAGCAACGTCCCATCTTGTCCATATCAGACGTAGATGTACTTGAAACATTGTCAACTTGTTAAGCTATTTACGACTGATAATTGTTGTTAAATGAAACGACAAAATTTAGTACGCTGTAGAAACTATAGAACTTCGTAAGGATTTTGTATTGGGTTTCGGGCGTAGTCCGGCCATTGCCTTCTGTTTCTGATGGTCAAGTAATGGTATAGTGGATTCTTTAGACATCTGCGTTCCAAGCTGAAGCCCTATATTATGAAGACTTTGATGCGTCTTCCTTGCAAATTTGGGCTGTAACTATACAAAAATAATACTTGAGTTACCAAACCAAGAAATTACATTTATGTTTGATTAAACAATCAAACTAGCAATGTTAACAACAAACGCAATATACCTGATCTTGAATTGACCAACCATTCTTAAGAATATTCTTAGAATTAAGCCCAAGTAGGCAAATTTGAATCGCACATATTTCTATAAGTTTAACATGTTTAAAGGATAAACGTTCATAACACGCTGCTATGTTTAATATGATACATAATAACAAATAGCAACTTATCTTTGAAGTTCATGGGAATATTTGTAAACAAAATTTGAGTACATGAGCTGAAGTCTAAGAATAGTCTGAAGAATGGTTGGTGAATTTCAGGCCAGATTTTAACACAGGAATTGAGTTTATAGTATAATGCAATTAAATATGATTTTACCAAAATACAAAAATAAAACAGTTACAGTAGTCAATTCAAATGGCAAGAAAGGACAGTAACACATAATTTGTTTACTAAATATTCTGCAAAATGTTACAACAGAGCCATTAAATGGTGTTTATAAGTGTATAATGAATACATGCATTTTGAATATTTTAGTTTTGCACAATTGCAAGAACATTGATAAATATGCGTCAAATGATTTTTAGTGCAAATGCTGGTGCGAAATATCCCATAATTCAATTCAAAATGGCGGACAGGAAGATAAAATAAATAAACATATTTGAAAATGTTACATGAACTGTCGTCAATCTTAGATAAGATTATGCCATTTGAATGACATGTTCTCTTTGTATGGTGTTCCATGATGTATGTGTAACGGATGCTCTTGTTACAAGTTGTTTAGCAGATTGAGGGATTTTAGTCGAACGTTTCTTGGTAAACGTTCGTTGACTCTCCTCACGGTCAGATAATCGGACTCTCCTCAAAGTCAGAGGCGGTACCTAATTGATGGGAAGAGCTAACGCTACACGATTTACCGAAATGGAGTTGATTTAACAAAACGGATCGAAACTGAGATGTGAATTACCGAAACGGAGATTGTTTTGATGATTTAAAGACTATTACACACATGTCAGTCCAGAGATTTAAGTTTATTACCACTCTGGTCTTATTATTATTATTATTATTATTATTATCTTAATAGTATAATCATTACTGGGTAGTTATTTCTATATAAAAAATAATATTAAAACGTCTTTAAATAATAATTGTACCGCTTTCAGCAGAGTGGGTCAGGAATATTTATCGAAACTGAGTTCAGAAGAGACTAGTCTGGACAACGGTTGTGTATTAAAACCTTTAACGGACCATAACTCCGCCAAAAATCATTCAGCTGGAACACGGCGACGAATATGCACAACTAGGTTTCATTCTGATCATCCTTGCCAAGTTTCGTTGAAATTTGCCAGTGGTCAGGAGAACTAGTCTGGAGAAAGTTTATTAAAACATTTAAAGGGCAATACATCCCACCAAAAATATTTTATTTTTGATATATAATTAATAGTATAATCATTTTCGAGTAGATCTTAGCTGGCGGAAAGCATTTTTTTCAAACGGATATTGCATTGATTAATTCAAGACTATGTACGAGTATATATTTAATATGTGTATGTCAGTTGACTAAGACTGAATGGATAGGAGACTTAAGTAAATGAATGAGTTGTTGCATGTGATGGAAAGAGAGAAATACTAATATTCATGTAGTTTGTTACATACTATCACCTGCTATATAAATACATTAGGCTCTTCCTCATCTCACCAGTGACAACTATGTATAGCTATGTATATTATGTAAACATGTTCATGGGCCACATTTGGCTTAAAGTAATGAACTACAATCTATACATGCACGCATATATAATCCCTATATATATATATCGGACTCTCCTCATATTATAAAACCATCCCTTTCCAGGGTATATAACCTAAACAGTATGTATCAATACCTTTGATATATATTGGACTCTCCTCGGAGTCAGGTTACAAATCCACCCATCTCGAGTGCTCATAACCTATACGTTTATTTATCAATACCTTTGATATATATTGGACTCTCCTCAGAGTCGGGTTATAAAACCATCCATCTCTAGGGTATATAACATATACATTATGTTTCAATACTTTTGATATATATTGAACTAACTATCTTCAAAGTCAAATTATATAAACCCAGCCATCATCTATACGTGTATGTATCAATACCTTGATAAAAAGTGTCCTCTACTCTGAGTCAGGTTGTATAAAACCACCCATATCATGGGTCTGTAATCTCTACATTTATTCCAATATATATCAAAGGTATAGAAACATAAATGTGAAGATTAAAGACACTGGATGTGGATGTTTTTTATATAACCTGACTATGAGGAGAGTCCGATATATATATATATATCAGGCGTATACATAAATGTATAGATTATAGACGCTGGAGATGTTAGGTTTTATGTAACCAGACTCTGCAGAGAGTCCGATATATATAAGGGAATAGATATATAAATGTATAGATTATAGACACTGGAGATGTTAGGTTTTATGTAAACGGACTCTGAGGAGAGTCCAATATATATAAGGGAATAGATATATAAATGTATAGATTATAGACCCTGGAGATGTTAGGTTTTATGTAACCAGACTCTGCAGAGAGTCCGATATATATAAGGGAATAGATATATAAATGTATAGATTATAGACACTGGAGATGTTAGGTTTTATGTAAACGGACTCTGAGGAGAGTCCGATATATATAAGGGAATATATATATAAATGTATAGATTATAGACACTGGAGATGTTAGGTTTTATGTAAACGGACTCTGAGGAGAGTCCAATATATATCAAAGTTATTGATACATAATGTATAGGTTATAGACCTTGGAGATGGAAAGTTTTATATGACATGACCAGAGGAGAGTCCAAAATATATCAAAGTTATTGATACATAAACGTATAGATTATAGAACTTGGAGATGGTTGTTTGTATATAACCTGACTCTGAGGAGAGTCCAATATATATCAACGTTATTGATACATAATGTATAGGAGATGGAAAGTTTTATATGACATGACTCTGAGGAGAGTCCAATATATATCAAAGTTATTGATACATAAACGTATAGATTATAGACCTTGGAGATGGTTGTTTGTATATAAACTGACTCTGAGGAGAGTCCAGTATATATCAAAGGTATTGATACATACACGTATAGATTATAGACCCTGAAGATGGATGTGATTATATAACCTGACTCTGGGAAGAGTCCGATTTATATCAGGAGTATAGATATATAACTGTATATATCATAGATATTGGAGTTGTTAGGTGTTATGGAACCGGTTTCCGAAAAGAGTCCGTTATATATCAGGAGTATAGATATATAAATGTATAGATTATAAACAATGGAGATGTTAGTTTTTATATAACCTGACTCTGAGTAGAATCCGATGACTCTGAGTCCGATATATAAGAAGAATATATATATAAATGTACAGAGTATAGACACTGGAGTTTTTAGGTTTTATGTAACCTGACTCTACGGAGAGTCCGATATATATCAGGAGTATAGATATATAAATATATAGAGTATTGACACTGGAGATGTTATGTTTTATATAACCTGACTCCGAGGAGAGTGCGAAATATATCAGGAGTATAGATATATAAGTATATAGAGTATATACACTGGAGATGTTAGGTTTTGTATAACCTGACTCTGAGGAGAGTCCGATATATCTTAGGAGTATAGATATATAAGTATATAGAGTATATACACTGGAGATGTTAGGTTTTGTATAACCTGACTCTGAGGAGAGTCCGATATATCTCAGGAGTATAGATATATACATATATAGAGTATAGACACTGGAGATGTTAGGTGTTATGTAACCTGACTTTGAGAAGAGTCCGATATATATCAGGAGTATAGGTCCATACATATATAGAGTATAACCTGACTCTGAAGAGAGTCCGATATATATCAGGAGTATATAAATATATAGAGTATAGACACTGGTGATGTTATATTTTGTATAACCTGACTCTGAAGAGAGTCCGATATATATTAGGAGTATAGATATATAAGTATATAGAGTATAGACACTGGAGATGTACTGTTTTGTATAACCTGAGTCTGAGGAGAGTCCGATATATATCAGGAGTATAGATATGTAAGTATATAGAGTATAGACACTGCAGATGTTGTTTTATATAACCTGACTCTGAGGAGTGTCCGATATATATCGGGAGTGTAGATATATAAGTATATATAGTATAGACACTGGAGATGTTATGTTTTACATAACCTGACTCTGAAGAGAGTCCGATATATATCAGGAGTATAGATATATAGGTATATAGAGTATAAACACTGGAGATGTTATGTTTTATATAACCTGACACTGAGGAGAGTCCGGTATGTATCAGGATAAACGCATACATGTATAGAGTAAAGACCCTGGAGTTGGATCGACTGAGAAGAGTCAGATATACATGTATATCAGGAGTATATATGCATGAATGTATAGATTATAGACAATGGAGATGTTAGGTTTTGTATAACCTGACTCTGAGGAGAGTCCGATATATATCAGGAGTATATATATATAAATATATTGAGTATAGACACTGGAAATGTTATGTTTTACATAACCTGACTGTGAGGAGAGTCCGATATAGTTATATTAGGAGTATAGATATATAAGTATATAGAGTATAGACACTGGAGATGTAATGTTTTGTATAACTTGATTCTGAGGAGAGTCCGATATATATCAGGAGTATAGATATGTAAGTATATAGAGTATAGACACTGAATATGTTGTTTTATATTACCTGACTCTGAGGAGAATGGACGATATATATCAGGAGTGTAGATATATAAGTATATTGAGTAAAGACACTGGAGATGTAATGTTTTGTATAACCGGACTCTGAGGAGTCCGATATATATCAGGAGTATATATATGTAAGTATATAGTGTATACACACACTGAATATGTTGTTTTATATAACCTGACTCTGAGAAGAGTCCGATATATATCAGGAGTATAGATATATAACTGTATACATTATAGACAAAGGCGATGTTAGGTTTAATTTTCTTTGGCTCTGTGAAGAGTCGAATATATATATCAGGAGTATAGACACTGGAGTTGTTAGGTTTTATGTAACCTGACGCTGAGGAGAGTCCAATATATATCAAGGGTATAGATATATAAATATATAGAGTATAGACACTAGAGATGTTATGTTTTGTACAACCTGACTCAGAGGAGAATCCGATATATTTAAGGAGTATAGATATATACATATATGGAGTATAGCCACTGGAGATGTTATGTTTTATATATCCTGACTCTGTGGAGAGTCAGATATATATATATATCAGGAGTATAAATATATAAATATATAGTGTATAGACACTGGAGATGTTATGTTTTGCATAACCTGACTCTGAGGAGATTCCCATATATATATATATATATATATATATATATATATATATATATATATATCAGGAGTATAGATATATAGATATATAGAGTACAGACACTGGATGTTTTAGATTTTATGTAACCCGACTGTGAGGAGAGTCCGATATATATCAGTATTATGGATATATAAATATATAGAGTATAGACACTGGAGGTGTTATGTTTTATATAACCTGACTCTGAGGAGAGTCCGATGTATATATATATCAGGAGTATATATATATATATACATATATAGCGTATAGACACTGGAGATGTTATGTTTTGCATAACCTGACTCTGAGGAGAGTCCGATATATATATCAGGAGTATAGCTATATACATATATAGAGTACAGACACTGGATATGTTAGATTTTATATAACCCGACTGTGAGGAGAGTCCGATATATATCAGGATTATGGATATAGAAATATATAGCGATTTAGGTTTAATTTTCTTTGGCTCTGAGAAGAGTCCAATATATATCAGGAGTAAAGATATATGAATGTGTAGGTTATAGACCGTGGGGATGTGAGGTTTTGTGTAACCGGACTCTGCAGAGATATATAAGATATATATAGCTATATTAATGTATAGATTATAGATCCTGGATGTATGGCTTTATATAACCTGATTTTGATAAGAGTCCTATATATACCAGGAGTGTATATATATAAATTTATAGATTATAGACACTGGAGATGTAATATGTGTTATACAACCTGCCTCTGAGGAGAGCCCGATATATATCATGAGTATAGATATATATATATATATATATATACAGAGTTTAGACACTGGAGATGTTATGTGTTATATAACCCGACTCTGAGGAGAGTCCAATATATACTGAAAGGAAAAAGAAACGCAGGGTGCGTATTTCCGCTATATATTGTATGTTTAATATGCTACTGCTAATCGAATGGTACAGGGCGACATTAGGCCTGTCCTTTTGGAAAGAAGCTTTAAACAGCAATGAACACACCAATGGTTACGCCTTTAAAGTTTCATTATCGTCAGAATGCGCATTTGGCTCAAGCAGGTGAGCAAACTTAGGCTTTAAATGTTGCAATCACTTAACATTAAATACAGTACTGAACTGGCTCAATTTTTCAAAGAGGAACTTCAGCATTTATGAATTTCTTGTTACAACGTGTACTGTGATTAAAACGTCTACAACATCACAGTTGTGTCCTTTCTCTAACTAACAAATCATTTTGGGATTTCCTTGGAATATATATGGAATTAAGTGTGCAGTATATGCAATATATAGCGGAAATACGCACCCTGCGTTTCTTTTTCCTTTCAGTATATATCAATAGTATAGATATATAAATATATAGAGTATAGATACAGGAGTTGTTAGGTTTTATGTAACCTGATTCTGAGGAGAGTCCAACATATATCGAGAGTATAGATATATAAGTATATAGTGTATAGACACTGGAGTTGTTAGGTTTTATGTAACCTGACTCTGAGGAGAGTCCGATATATAGAGTATAGACACTGGAGATGTTATGTTTTATATAAACTGACTCTGAGGAGAGTCCGATACGTATCAGGAGTCTATATACAGGAGTATATATACATACATGTAAAGATTATAGACCCTGAAGATGGATGTTTTATTATATAACCTGAATCTGAGAAGAGTCCGATATACATCAGGAATATAGATATATAACTTTAAAGATTATAAACCCTGAAGATGGAAGTTTTTATATAACCTGAATCTGAGAAGAGTTCGATATACATCAGGAATATAGATATATAACTGTATACATTATATACAAAGGCGATGTTAGGTTTAATTTACTTTGGCTCTGAGAAGAGTCCAATATATATCAGGAGTAAAGATATATGAATGTGTAGGTTATAGACCGTGGGGATGTGAGGTTTTATGTAACCGGACTCTGCAGAGATATATAAGGGTATATACAGCTATATTAATGTATAGAGTATAGATCTTGGAGATGTATGGTTTTATATAACCTGATTCTGATAAGAGTCCTCTATATATCAGGAGTGTATATATATATACATTTATAGATTATAGACACTGGAGTTGTAAGGTTTTATGTAACCTGACTCTGAGAAGAGTCCAATATATATCAGGAGAATAGATATATAAATGCATCGAGTATAGACGCTGGAGATGCTGGTGTTTATGTAACCTGACTCTGAGGCGAGTCCGATATATATCAGGAGTATATATACATAAATGTATAGATTATAGACACTGGAGTTGTTATGTTTTATGTAACCTGACTCTTAGGAGAGTCCGATATATGTCTAGATATTTAAATGGATAGAGTATAGACACTGAAGATGGATGGTATTATACAACCTGACTCTCTGAAGAGAGTTCGATATATATAGTGAGTATAGATGCATACTTGTAGGTAGTATAGATGCATAAATGTAAAGATTACATACCCTGGAGATGGATGGTTTTATATAACCTGACTCTGAGGAAAGTCTGGTATATACCAGGAGTATATATATACACAAATATATGTTAAAAAAGGGCATAGCTGTGCCTAAATAGATTTCGGCGTTACATGAATTGTGTGTGTCATATTTTTTACTAATGCCGAATACATGTGTGAAGTTTCATTCAAATATGTGCAGTGGTTAAGAATATATTAGGTTACTACTCATTTTGTCCAAGTGCCCCCTCATAACTGTTAAAAAATATGTTGCAGAAGTATGCCCGAAAGTATGTGACTCGCGCAAGTCATGCTATTTATTGATACCGAACACATATGTGACGTTTCATTCCAAACGGTCCAGTGGTTAAACAGGTTATTAGGTTACTAATACTGATATTTAAAACATTTTGACTATGTATAAAAAGGGTCATAACTTTGTCAAAATACATGTAGGTTGCAGAGTTATATAGCTTGCGCGTGTCATGTGATCTATTTATCCCAAATACACTCAAGTGATGAAAACGCAACACGGGAATTGCCGCTATATATTGTATGTACAATATGCTGCTTTTAATCGAATGGTACATGGCTACGTAAGACCTTTCCTTTTGGAAAAAATACTAAAACAACAAATAATACAGCAAATAGTATTCCTGCAATGTTTCATTATTCACAATCAAGTGAGCAAACTTAGGATGCAACATTTTGCAAACTATTTACGTTAAATACAGTACTGAACTAGCTAAATTTTTCGAAGAGCAACTTCAACATTTATGAAGTTCTTGTTACAAAGTGTAGTGTGATTAAAACGTCTACAACATCACAGTTGTGTCCTTTCTCTAGTTAACTGCAACTTTTTAAAAAAAAAACATCTTGGGATTTCTTTGGAATATTATGTGCAATTAAGTGTGCAGTATATACAATATATAGCGGAAATTCCCGTGTTGCGTTTTCATATCACTTGAGTGTACATGTATGAAGTTTCACTGCATTATGTCAAGCAGTTTTTAGCATGGTGAACTTGTTTACCAAGGTCTAGTAACCGTGTTTTTTCACGAATCCTAACTACAGCCTCACTTATGAATCGACGCATTTCCTGAAAAAGAAGACCCATATTTTAACAGGTGTTTCTTCTTTTCTAGTGCGGATACAAATAAGGTAATGTCATTCAGAAATTTCAAGTAATTTCCTCGATACATTGTTTAAGTTTTATATTGTTTATTTAGCTATTTCATCTATTGCTGTGCGTTCTATAGATAGATCAATCATCATCATCATCACGTGATCTTGCGTAAAATGTATTCATACGCTGTATTGTTCTCCTAGGATAGTGTATTGAGATTTGTAACCAGTTAATTGTATAATTTATTTCTCTTGCATCAAACGCATATCTCCCATCTTTCTTGGATTTATATATTTAAGAAATATACATGGCCTGTATAGTCTTCATATAATATTTGATAGGTTTGGTCAGTAATGGTTATCGCATAAGCTATTATCCTTTGTAAAAAGTTGTTGCTGCCCATTCTCCGGAATAAGATTTTTAGCTTACTTTGTAGTACGTTGTGTAATATTCTTAAGTTTTTACTTCCCTTGCTATGAAGTTAAAATGACTGATTCGGTAGTAAAATAATCCTGAATACTTGTGCCAATCGTGTCGGCGAGACCGAATGCAAATCAACAATATCTGACTGGGTATATATGACGTCATTTGATCCCGAGTGACTATTTTTAGACTTCGGGTCTATTCGGACACTCCGGTTTAAGAAGTCCCTTATAGTTAATCAAAATGTGTAGAGGATTGATAGCTCGGTCGGGAGAGCAGCAGTCCCAGAAAACTATAAAGCGAGCGGGATGGGTTCGAATCTGAGCACATTCCAGTTCAGACCATCGAACAGGCAGGACGTCTTGCGTTTGAAGTCTGGGACAAAGTGACTCCGCAAGGCGTTCTGCTGTCTGGGATCATCCACCCTGCACTGTATAGCGCTATACAGTGTAGAGCCGCTTGGAGGCTTGGACATAGCCTTAAATATGCTGTACATATGTTTTTATCCTGTTTTTACGTGGCCCTAAAGATGGACGATTAAAGCTTCTACTGGAAATCTGACGTTGTACCAGCGAGCTACCCCATGTCACTGCAAGTCCCCGCATTAGACGACATGAGGCACCTACGATGGACCACAACTAGACTCACCCTAACCCACCATGGATACCGATGTTGGCGAAACCCTGCGAGATACTCACTGATCCTGTATTGCATAACGGCTTCAGGATCAGCGCGTGAAACGGAAAAGTTTTCACCAACAGAACTCGGGCAGCTCATGCAGCCGGATCGACCTACTTGCGACACATTTGGCGCCAACACGGACGATCGGATTGACCTACTTGATTGCGATACTTCTGCAATTTCCTGATTGGCTGGGACTTTCCTAATCTACTTTCGAGCCGACAATCGGATTGACCTAGTCACAATTCTGCAGGCAATCCGATTGGTCAAAATCTTCAATTGGACTTAGAAATCTACTTGGAATAATAATCTTCTACAGACTTCAGAGGGGTTTCTACACTGATGTGCCACCATCTCTAATCTACTGCTGCCATCAACTAATCGACTTTGGACGAGATACTCCAACCCTTCCCGGACTCTACTGCATAATCATCTGACGAAAAGCTCGCCAAAAGGCCTAGTGCCATAGGGCGAGGGTAAAGAAAATCTACCACTCACTCGAATCTGAGCAGTAATTGTATTTTTTTATGTAAAAGTTTGTTTAATTCATGCCCAATGGTCTGAAAAGGGGTACATCAGGATTTTCTAGAAACATCTTAAATTATAAAATTGTTCCAGTTCACGATATAAAACACAATCAATCAAAATGTAAAGCTAGAACTATTTTGTTAATGTCTAAAATTTCAGAACACCATATAGCTAGGGTGGAATCGCACGTAATATGCTGAAATTAACCCTGGTGCGTCACCTAGGATAGCACGTATTACTGTGCAGAATGAATTTCTTTGCAAATAATTGTGTAGGCTCATGATGTTTTGGTCATGTAGAATAAAAAATATTAATATTTGTCAATTTTAACACCTAGACCCCCATATAAAGCCTGATGTATTCCGTTTAAGACTTAAGTCGGAAAACAAAGTGTGTGTGTGTGTGTGTGTGTGTGTGTGTGTGTGTGTGTGTGTGGAGAATGGTTTTTTTGTTAAAAGATGTTTAAGACTTTTATCTATGCGTCAATTTGGTAGAGGTAGAGGTAGACCTCATCTGTTTTGAAACAAACTCGTAGAACCACGCGTTATTGAGAAGCTGTCAAACATTTGTCAATGTGCAAACGTGGAACAAGCGGGACTCGAACTTATGACTGTAGCATTGAGAGATATACATTACACAAACAAGAGTAGATCTAAACGCAAATATGTTACCTTTTACTACAATTTTCAAATTACATGCAAAACTGATTGAATTATATTCTGTTCAGGCCAAAACACAAATATGTTTAAAAACAAAACAAAGCAGCAAAAAAACGAAGGGGTACAGATATTAAATGATTTGGTTCTTCTCGCATCTTTTTGGTAATTATATTTAAAAAGCGCCTATAAACTAAGATTAGCCAAATAAAGTTATTTTTTAAAACTATTACATGTTAAAGGTAATTATTTTAATTTAATTGTTAGTATTATTGTGTTGTATTTAAATATGTGTTTACATTTGTCTTAAGATGTATTTCAGTCGACCACAGTGTTCGAAAATTACCGAAGACATGTGTTTTCGCGACTCTATTTTGTGAGTAACTCGAGTTCCCAGAGCAAATACACACACAATATAGGTATTATGGCTCATGTTGGAATTCCTATATAATCTTATCCAGTATGCAAGAAAAACTTTTATCCGACACCAAAATGCAGACCGGCTGGACTTTAGAATCCGTCTGCCACCTATTTTACATTTTTCTCCATGATCTACTCATGGACATGTAGGTTTATGATCTACCTTTTTACGATTTTTAGATCTACTGATGAAAGATCAGCAGAGTTTAAGCCGTGGTGTGGCGTCCCGTCGTCCGTCCGTAAACTTTGTTCGTAGCTCGACTACTGGCTGTATACCAGATATCGTCATTTTTATGTTGGTTCTTTAATCAGTCAAAGCTCTAAACTTAAACAGTTACGTTTTTCATAACCTGTGACTGTTATTAAAAAAAACACTATAACTGGGTTAGTAACCAGAAACAGTTACTACAACAAAAGCATTCAAGTTTAGATGCATTCTATCTTCTGTACAGGAATTTTCCCTGTATACATATAATTTTCTCCAGGTAGGGTGATTATTCAACTTTACAATCATGCAATAAAATTCTATGAGCATCGATGAAAATCCAATGCGCAAAGCCTCTCAAGTTACCTACTGTTATGCAATAAAATTCATTAAAAATCATTTTGTAGGCACCAACATGACAATTAGTGAACAAAAGCTAATTGGATCTTGATGAAGATGTATTTATCCTTAATAATAAGTATTCAGATTTATCCTTAATAATAAGTATTCAGACATATATAAACACTGCACATTTGGCAACTATTTTGATTTATTAGCAAATGATCTTGGTAACTGATTTAGGTTACAAATGCTTATTGGGGAAAAGTATCTGCTACTCTAAACCAAAGGGAGATAATAGTTTGGCATTTTACTAACTTCTAGCAGTTATAAAACTTGTAACTGTTTAAGGTTAGAGCTCTGACTGTTAATATATCTAAATCAAAACTAGTCATCTCATAAATATTTTTGCTGGTAGAGAAGATTGTTCCTTTGCCGTAAATATTCTGTGTTTACATTGTTCCTATTCTCAGTATGGTCGTTTGAGCTGAATGTAGTAGTTATCGTCATGTTCAGTTTAATACCGAATAACCCAGTTCTGGGATGATGAAAATGTGTGTAGTTATTAATTGAAACATAAATATACCATCGCATATGAATACACAAAAAAAGTATCTAGAAAAAAATTATATCTACAATTTAAAATGATTTTTCAACTGTAGTATCAAATGTAAATTTCTTTACTTCGATGTTCATAATTTAAAGGGAATTAACTGTCCGCAAATTTAAATTGATTGACGTGTACTCATTGTCTCCCTTGGCTGGGCATGTCAAATTGATTCAGTGGTTCGTCAGCTATTTTAAAAGGAAATTTTCCTGCGCATGCGCATTAGCATGTGATTCCCCCGATTGTGTTTTGTTTATAACGGTATTTGTATAGGTAAACGGGTTGGTTTGAGAGTGTATGTTAACATTTCTCAACTATTTTTTCCTCTCCAATCGTCTGATGATAGTGTGTAGTGATTTGTAAAGTGGGGTCGAAAAATAATCACAACATGTGAAATTCAAAATGGCACCACGGCTAAAAATAGATTTTTAAAAAACAAGTTTGTAGCGAATAGTTCTTGAAAACAATAAGCAGATTTTAGAAGTGATATTGATATATGGGACTTTCTCTAAAATGATCAGCATGACATGATGTTGATTGTTTTCGAAAATCATTGGTTTCGAAAATCATTTTGATTCGACATTAAACATGGCCCCCAGCGGCCATCTTTGTTTACATAGAGTTATTTAGTAAAAACTTGTAGCGACTACTTCTCTGAAACTACTTGACGGATTTTCATGAAACTTCACAGGAATTTTGCCAATGATGTCTAGTTGATCCACAGACCTAATGACAAATAGATTGGACACTACGAAAGTTTCACAAAATATTTCCCAACTTTAAACAAGCATATCATGAAGAGATTTATAGATGCATGTTTCATTCATGCCAAATCCCATCACAAATTTAATTTTCTTTCCAATGATAGTATTTTGCTTTCTCTTACATTTAGAGCAAAAAAGGAGTTTGAAGGAAACTTTGACTATGCCAAAACCTTGGTTTTTAAATTTTAAGAGAAAAGCGAAAAATGCTGACATTTTTAACTTTAAATATCTTTCTATACATGCAATTTCTTATTTTGAAAATAAACATTAATTATTATAATCCCATTTTACTATTCACTATGAATCTTTTGAATGTATTCTTATCTAAATCAGTGAATAACTGAGAGAGAAGTTAGAAGGAAAAGTTAAGGTGCAACGTGATATTTTGGTTACTTTATTGGTTAAGATAGAAAGTTTGCTATCTGATTGTTATTAGGTCTGTGGTTGATCCTACCAAAATTTCAGGTCGGCCGGGAATTCAAGATGGTCGCCAAGGCTTAAAATATATTTAAAACAAAAACAAATTTGTAGCGACTACTTCTTGAAAACTATACTACGCCTTGCACAACAAGTTAGAGAAACTTCACTTTGCGGTGAATCAAAAGTTTGTCTGCGTTGTACTGTCTTGACCTTTCTCGCCCCGTTGAAAACGACAAGTGTTTACTTGGACATGATCAAAATTTAAACCGAATCAATTTTATATCAAAAGTGGCACTTTTGAGGGCCTGCTTGATTAGTTCTGATTGGCCCGAGATGTGCTAGCGTGTAACTGTTGGCCAATGAAAATAAAACGTCGCCAAATTGACCAGTCAAAATGCGTATCAAAACATTTGTTCTGCCCTCATTGTTTCTGCTCGGCACCATGTAATTGTTTTAGATTTATATAGCTTCATTTCGCGTTGTGTAGTGAGAAATGAAACATGACTTCTTCGAAAGAATTGGGTAGCGGTGCCAAATAGTTTTTACTGTGGTTTGGTGTACAGTATAACACCAAGAGTTTTTGCAACATTAATTAAGGTACCCTGGAGAAATATATCATTTATTTGATTTCAAATACTTTCCGTCATGTGTTTTATAATTAACTTTCGAAAATTGTTGCCGAGATAGACTCATTCATGCCTTGGCGAGGTCATGATTATTTCGAGGCGAAGACTTTCCCCACATTCTCTAAGATTTGAGCAAGGTAGATATGGATGAAATAAAATAGAAAGAAATGAAAGATACCATACTTTTTGTGAAAAAAACGATACAGAAGATAAATATCATTTCATTACAATTTATCCTGCTTTTCATGATATAAGAAGCAGTTTTTTATTGAAAAAATATTATAAACGTCCGAGCATTATGAAATGCTGTGAATTAATGAAATCTGAAAATAAAAAAGGACTAATAAATTTGGCTAAATACATCAAAAGACCATTTGACCAAAGAACTATTTTATTAAGCATTCAAGTTTAAGTTCATTCTATTCTATAAAGTATATGTATAGTATAATCACTTTTCAACATGTTATATAGCATGCTGTTTCTTGTTATTTGTGTTTCAATATTGTTTATTTGCTATTCAAAATCATGTTGACCAATGAGGTACTATGTACAAGTTGAATAAAATTCTGTTCTGTTCATGATGTACACAAACAATTAGTCAAGTTGAATATACACTTATTGTACACCGTCGTAGTTAAGTTTTTCCAGCCGTGTCAAACTTGATTGACAGCAGCGTCTCACGAGGAAAACTGCCGATCTAGTCAGTGGCGTGCGGAAATCTCTTTCATGTCGCTGCTGACCTCACTTGACACAAAATGGGGATTCTCTAACTTGTTGTGCAGGGCATAGTAAGTGATATTGATATGGGACTTTTTCTAAAATGATTAGCATGACATGATGTTGGTCCTTGTTGAAAATCATTTTGATTCGACATTAAACATGACTGCCTGCGGCCATCTTTGTTTACATAGAGTTATATAGTAAAATCTTGTAACAACTACACTGAAACTACTTGACTGATTTTTATGAAACAGGAATGTTAGGGTTAGGGTTAATAGGGTTAGGTTAGCATTAGGGTTACTCATATTCCACCATATGTGTAATTCATAACTTTAAATAGTGGCGGACCAATTCTAAAAGCTATCCGATCCTGCAAACTACCGACCTATCTCCCTCACATGCATTCTCTGTAAAACTCCAGACATATTGCGCCTCCTCAATAATACAAAACTCAATGCCACAACATTAGCAAAATATCTTGGCATTGACATTTCAGATGATCAGAATCACACACATAGACAGAATCACCAGAAAAGCAAATCAAACATTAAAACAAAGTACACTCAGAACCACTTAAGTCTATTGCCTACAAAACGTTAGTCTGACCGCAACTCGAGTACTGCTCCATTGTCTGGTCTCCCCACAATGAATACTATATTAACCAGATTGAAGCTGTGTAACGCAGGGCAGCTCGATGGGCAAAGCATGACTACGGACAATACATTATATAATTTCTATTTTATTGCAGAGCACAAAAATTTCACACATCGGCTCGCCATGAGGAGTGCAAAATTGATTCAAGACAAGTAGAAATTCAGATAAATTCTTTAACAACTTATCGATTTGACCATTTAAATTTATACAGACCCAGTTGCATTCAAGTACTCCAAATAAGTGCAGAACGAATGCTGAACAAACGGAAAATGAACGCAGAATGAACAGAGAATGAACGAACGAAACAAATGCAAATGCATTTCGCTATTTTGGATAACTTTCAGTATGATCCTTTTGAGCCGATAATAAAAGTCGAGATTCAAACGAACTGCGTTTTTTAGTATTTTAATTTAAAGAATTACACTGTGTAAATGGTGTTTTTTAAGCACAATTACATACTTTCATTTTTACTGATTTAAAATGGGAAATATAATAAATCCCTCTCATGGTAATAACATAAATAAACCCAAAAACCTTTACTTCTATCATAATGTTTTGGTGTACATGACTGTCAGTACGAAATATTTTCAACACAGTGCCTGATACCCGGTCACACCTGTATATTAAAAATAAGTGTTGACCAGTGAAATAGATTCTTACATATTAACCAATCAATACATCCATCTCCTCGAAGATAGTTCTTTACTTTAAGCTACTATCAAAGGACATATCTCATTTCGGTAGTTTAATTAAATATTCTAATAAGATTAAAATAACCCTATATTTATTGTGTAGCACAAACTTTATATTATTTCAATATAAAACTAAAATAATGTTGAAAAAAACAGCCGGCATATTTTTATATATGTCAAGTTTCTTACATTTTTGATGAAACTAACATAACCGGAAGAAAACAGTATAATCATCAATGTGCACTACAAATAATGTCATCCAAAGGACCCATTCTTCAATATGATCACATAAACATTATTCAACGACTCAAGATAAAAATCTCATGACTGGATATCATGCGTAATTTAATCCTGAGAGATGGTAAACGAAAGAAAATGCATTTTCTCCATTTGTGCATTTAAACTCACACGTTACGTTGCGGTCGTTTCGTGCATTTAAATGAATGCATAGTTTCATTTATAAACGCTGAATGCATTCAAAAACACAAAAATACATTCATAAAAATGAAATGCAAACCGAGCACAAACGGAGCGCAAACGAAACGCAAACGGAATGCACTTTTGGGGTACCTGAACGCAACTGGGTCTGTATAACGTAAATGGATGACAAATCGACTTGCCCTGTATTTTATTGTATTGCCTAATTAAAGAGTGCAGAGAAAGGGTGATAGACCAAAAACACCAGGGCACAAGTAGAAAACAGTTGCTATATTTATAATTACAGTATATGCATTTCTTTTCAGATAAATGATGTCTGATGGGATGTCTCCTGGAAATATATACACATTTAAGGATGAGAAACTGGCTAAGTGTGATACCCAGTACCCCACCAGTATCCGTGACCAACATGTTCCCCTCATCATTGACAATGGTAATAAATTACATATAAACTGGAGAACAAGATCCTTTTTTGCAGGGCTTTTTTTCGGAAATAGGCCCAGGCCCTACAATAGGGGGAGAAAAAGCATGATTTTCAAGTTAAAGGTTAAAATAATGCGATTTCGAGATATTGGGTGAGCATTGTATTAGGCAGAAATTGAAGATTTGGATGTGCAAGCTTAAGTATGCAAAAGAGGAACATTTTAGATAAATTGTCTTCTATAAATTCTCAAACATAATATTGTAGGGAAGTAAGAGGGGGAAATAATGTTAAAAAACAACAACATATATATATACATATATTTTGGTGATGGGGGAAAAGTTTTGCAGCCAAAGAGGGGGGAAAAGTATTCTGTTTTGCTAGGGGAAGGGGCCGCATATCGGCCCGTTTATGAACTGAAAAAAAGCCCTGTTTTGGTATTTCAATGTTTAATAAGTCGAGACTTTTTTTTGGCAATAAACACAATTTGCCTGTTATTTCATTTATGGTGTATACAAATTATAAATATTATAGCTAGTTATAAATGGGAATTTGTCATAGACTTGACATTCTATCATCAAGGTTTCTAGCCTATACATCTTAAATCACCTTCGTTGGCGAGAACCTGGATACAGATAATGAATATAATTCGTAGTTATGATGTAAATACATGCCGGAAATAAAATTTGCATACTTTTATTTACCATCAAATTATTAAAGGGACCAGGCGCGTAGCTGGGTCCAACTCCCACCCACTCCCCTTCAGTTTTTATTGCGTTTTTCGCATTTTTTCTTAATATTTTTTTTCGGACATTGACAAATAATTGTACGCACGTGCGTAGGTGCGTAAGCCCAGCAACGCGCCTGCGGACACACCGTGATCTTTATGCGTGTTTCACACATTTCATGCGTCAAATTAAAACCAACCAAAAACTCAGTAAAAGTGTATATTTTCTTCCAATCTTCTTTTTCAAGAAGTTTAGTTTTAAAGAAACTTAACACGCCAAATAACGGCAAAAATTACACTACAAAACTGCTTATCAAAACTCTTTCCAGGTGTTCAGGTCATAAAGTTTAATTCATGGGTTCTAAAAATATCCGTGATGGAATATGATTGTGTAAAATGAATTATGAGTTGGTAACTCTTAATTCGAAGCTGCGTTTTTGGGGTTTAGCCTGACTGGCTAAAGCTGTTTATATTGTGTCTATGGAGTTTGCATTCTCAAAATATGTAAGTTATATATACCTCGTCGTCAGTAAGTTTAGAAATGGTGTTCATATGTTGTAAAATTTGGCTGTTGTTGGCAGGAAAGCTACTTTAAATATTTCATTTTTTCCATAACTAGAGGCATCACACTACTTTGAAAAATAATGGAGAAACATAATTTACAAAATAATGTTTTCTCCTAACATAAAATACCTCAGTCGCCAATATTGCGAAGGGGTTATAAGATGCCCATACATGAAATAAGAAGAAAGCATTTGATCAATTTAGATGTTGGTTTGAATTGCTTCCTTTATTTCTCTTTACCGAGTATTAAATAGTAAATTGCTTGTAAAACCTCTATCTGGTTAAACTTTTACTATAACATCATGCAAAGTTTCTTGCTTCAAAAAAATTAATGTTGCAAATAAGGCAATATTGTTGTGTATCCCTTCAACAGAAAACAAACACATTTTCTAGAGGTGCGGGGTATAACCTGTATACCGGCTAACACCAGAATTTAGCTTGGGCGGTACGCACCACAGTATGTTTGGGTCGGTAAAAAAAAAAGTTTTATTTCTCCAATTCACGTTTGTTTGCTGCTTCATTGTAAATATAACACATTTAATTAAACAGTTAAAGATATAACTATAGACAATCTCATTAAAAATAAGTAAATAAAAACAATTAAAAATAATAAACTTTCAAGTGGTAAGTTTATGATTCTTATACGTACTTACGGATCTATTAGAGTAGTCCTATGTTAATGTTGTCCTGCAATATATGTATTCATGTTTTTGCAGCTTCAAAACTTACACGGTATACCGTGGTATGCACCGTGGTATTTGCTAAAAAAAGCGGTAATATTTTTCTCTAACTTTTTCCTTCAGGTGGATACCACTGCAGGGCTGGTTGGGCGATACACAACAAGCCTGATCTTATATTCAAAAATGTCACCGCCAAACAAAGGAGCAGAAAAGAAAAGGTTTGCACTTTTAATTGTTTTCGAGGTTCAAGCATTTCCAATGATTTTTAGCTCACCTGAGCCGGAGTGAGCTATTGTGACCGCTTTTTGTCCTTCCGTCGTCGTCGTCCGTTAGCTCTTGGTTATACAACTTCTCCTTGGACAATTTTGACCAAATTTCACATGGATGATACTGGGTCAAATTATTCCAAAATTTTACAAATTAGGTCAATGCGACATCCAAGATGGCCGCCATTACCATATATGGTCAAAACCTTAACAAATCTTCTTCTCAAGAGCCACAGAACAGATTTTGAAAGTTTTTGTTTATAAATGATCTCCAACTCCTAAACTACAAAAGTTATACAAACGAAGTTCCTAGGGTCAAAGAAGGATGTGCCACGGGGTTCCAAAGTTTGTTACTATGGAGATTTTACATGTTTTACATAGACCTATATAGACCATCTGTAGACATCTCCTCAGAAACCGTTTGACCAATTTTGACCAAATTTCACGTGGACAATACTGATGTCAATGCCTTCCAAAATTTACAAATTAGGTCAATGCGACGTCCAAGATGGTCGCCATTACCATATATGGACAAAATCTTCGTCTCAAGAACCACTGAACAGATTTTGACGGTTTTTGTTTATAAACGATCGCCAACTCCTAGAGTAAACAAAATTTACAAATGAAGTTCCTAACTTCAAAAGTGGCTGTGCCCCGGGGTTCCAAAGATTGTATATGGAGATTTTACATGTTTGACCTACTTAAATAGTGAAATTAAAAAATCTTCTCTAAAAGCACAGATGTAGATCTCTCATATATTGTATGTAGCATTAGCTTATGGTCCTCTGCAAATTTTGTTCAAATGGTGACCCAGGGGTCAAGTCTTGCCTGCCCCGTGGTCACAGTTTAACATAGAATCAGGGTTCCCATGCAACCTGGAAAACTGGAAAAGACCTTGAATTTTGCAAAGGCACATCAAGGCCTTGAAAAGTCCTGGAATTCCTCAAAATTTTACAAAAACATGGAATAGTCCTGAAATTTCGTTTCACAATGTCAATGTCAATGATGTAGTGTATGTGTCACGACTCAAGTGGCTTGTTCTGAATAACTAAAGAAAAAGTTATAAATCCAAAAAATTATCAAAAAATAAGTTAAACTGTAGAAGATAATCTCATATGTACTCGATGACTTGTCTGAAGTCGAAAACCGTTAAGGGCATGACAAAACGGACTGAAGAACATTCATCAAACGGTTCGCGCCTTAAAGGATTTAGGAACATGTTGTCATAGAGTCCACTTGTCGTTGCACAATAAAAGACGAAAGCATAATTGCAAACTGTAGAAGGGTCTAAAACTAAGCATGTAGTGCGCCGCAGAATACATCGGTCATAACCTCTGTTTATAATTTTTCTGATAATTTTAATAAATAACTCATGAAAATTATCACAACCAATAAACCTGCCTAAGTTTGTAAATCACATCTCCATAAACCTTGTCGCAGAAGTGTTTTAAGATTGCTAATATATTTGTCGAGCAGATCAGACATGTAACTTGTGTTGTAGAAATAAACTCCTGTGAAAAAAGAAGTTCTGTGTTTTTGAGCTTTTGGGTAATAGGGACCTTGAAAAACAAGATTGATCCTTGAAAAGTTCTGGAAAAGTCCTTGAACTTATCTCTAAGAAAAGTGTGGGATAGTATAGGAAAATCTTTGAAAAAATCTTATTCTCCAAAACCACTTGGTCAGTTTTGACCAAACTTCACATGGATGATCCTTAGGTCGATGATTTTCAAATTTGTTAAAATTAGAAACTGCTAGGCCAATTTTGACCAAATTTCACATGGACGATACTGAGGTCATATGTTTTTCAAAGTCATACAAATTAGGTCAGTGCAACATCCAAGATGGCCGCATGATTACCATATATGGTCAAAACCTTAAAAAATCTTTGCAAGAACCGCTGAACAGATTTTGACACTTCTTGTTTTTAAATGATCGCCAACACCTAGTTTTACAAATGAAGTTCCTAGGTTCAAAAACGGCTGTGCCCGAGGGTTCTAAGTTTGTATATGGAGATTTTACATGTTTTGCATACTTATAAAGGGAATTTAAAAAATCTTCTCTAAAAGCACAAGACATAGATCTCTCCTATACATGTAGCTTATGGTCTTCTACCAAGTTTGTTCAAATGGTGACTCTTGGGTCAAATCTTGCCCCGCCCTGGGGGTCACAGTTTTACATAGAATTATATATCAATCTTTCAATATACACTTGTCATCACAACATTGACATGGCCATTCTAAAATATAAAGGTCAAGGGCACACTGAAGGTCATCATATGGGTTAAATACTATTTTTTTTCTTCTCGAAAACTTTGTCAGGCCAGTTTGTCAAGGTCATTTATCTGGATCCAAAAACCTTGTTATACTGACAAAGCGCTGACAGACGACACACATGTTCCGCGGAACACCCATCTAGTTTCTCAAACATTGTTCCCAAACTTCATGTACACATAACAACTGATGACCTTATGTCCCTCTACATTCACCCATCATTGATTGCCTAATTTATTACAGAATTATGACCCTTTGTTTGACTTTGAATTTTCCACTCTAATATTGTAGAATGACCTGTTAACACATTTTATCTCAAACATTTTCAAATTGATTGTTCCCAAACTTCATGTACACGTAACAACTGATTACCTTATGTCCTTCTACATCATAAATTGTTGATGCCTAATTTATTACAGAATCATGGCCCTTTATTTAATTGACTTAAGAGTTTTTCACTCCACAATGAACTTCATGTGGCTTTCACTTAAACACTTTTCATGGATTGTTATTAAACCTAACATATAGTTCACACGTGATGACATGATGTGTCTCTGCATTAATGGTTTTTCGAATCGGCATCTTTTTTACAGAATTATGGACCTTTGTTTTAATTAGAATTTCTTTCACATTAAAAATTAAAGAAATTTTAGACATTTTTTATTCTTGATTTTGCCCATCATCGGCTACTAGAGCAAAAAAGAGGGGGTATTCATCACCTTTAGTGACAGTTCTAGTTATACATGTAAGTAAAATCATGATTTGTTTTGAAACAACAAGATTTAGCATAAATTCTAAGATCATTAATAAATAGAGGATAATTGTTGTTTTCGAGTGAATAAGTTTTTATTTCATCGAGAAGTGTGAAAACTTTATATTTTCACGTATGCGAAGCATGAGTGAAAATATTAAAGTTTGATCACTTCGAGATGAAATCAAATCTGTTATTCACGACAAAATAACAAATTTTCTTTTTATTTTATGCTTTATAATCAAAGCGTACTGTAGTATGCAGAAAAATAAATAAAAAGTTGACGACGTCATTGGCTTAGTATGATGAAATTGCTGTTTTTAATTCCCCTCAACTTCTAAACTACTTAACCAATTTCTATAATCTACGACTCATTTTCATAGTTATGTATTTTCAATCCATTGATATAACTTTTATAGCAACTTTCGGCAGTGAAAAAATAAACTATATTTCACACGTATGAAATACCACTTTTATTTCATTGCTAAAATCCACTATTTCACTGCTAAGCATAAAATAAAGAGATTTTCCTGTACTGGGTGATATTACTATTGTTTAGCACTTGAAATCTGATTTACTGCTCAGTTTTGAAGAAGAAAAAAATCACAAATTCTCTTAAAGGGACACATGGCAATCTTGTTTTTTTTAAAACTCGGGCCATCCGGTTAGTTTTTCTACATAATTTGCATTTTTTCAATCATTAATAATAAGTATAAGAATAGTACAAACCAAATAGTTTTTGTATATTACTGACTTTTGATAATACTGCACCAATAATATTTTTCAACATTAGGTAAAATAACAAAATTGAAAACTCAAAATTTTATTTAATGATATGCAAGCAGGTTTTAAGCCAAATGTTCCTTGATAAATAAGTAGAGAGCTAATATTGATGCTTGATAAACATTTCAAGATTGCCATGTGTCCCTTTAAATGCAAAAAAAAAAGTACTAATTCGCAATGTAGAGAGCATGCTTTATAATGTATGTGTATCGGTACCATTCCCAAAAGAGTGAAAAAAATTGCTGCAAAAGTATTTATATACGCACGTACACAATAATCACATTTTGTGTATAAATCATATCAGCAGGTTCACACTCAAGGCTAAAGCATCACATGAGATCCTGCAGATATGTCAATCCCCGCCACATATGGCAATCCCCGCCACATGTCCACTCGAGGTGATACAAGCTTCCAGAAAACATACTTTATTAACCCTTAACCCGCTACATATATATATATAATGGACTGTTCTTTCTTTGAAATTATAAGACCATTTCATTTATGTGACAAAGGAGTGTTTTGGGGGAAACGACTGATCAGCAGCCCTGATCAGCCTGCGAGTTAAATAATATGGACGCAAAGGCTATTATAGTCGAGCTTAGAAGGTTAAGGGTTAATAATTTAATCCTATTATATTAATGATACTGTAACTGTTTTCCAGGAAGCGGAGCTACAGGTTGGTAATGACATCACCAATTTCGATGTCGTACGATTAATGATGAGGTCACAGTTTGATAGGAATATTGTCACACAGTATGATGTGCAGGTAAGATTCTTGTCATCATCTCGCTATTGATTTGGGATCAGTAGGTCAAAAGGTCAAGGTCAGTATGACCTGATCATGAAAATTGCTTTCGGTGCAGTTTGAATTATCCTGAAGGTGCTACAATCTTGAACCTTTTTACAGATCTATCTCTCTTTAGTGAGACGACAATCCATGTTGATTTGTAGGGTCAGTATGTCACTGCAACAAAAATTATTTCCAGTTCATAACTGAATTATTTCGGAATGTTATATAACTTTATAGGTAACAGTATGTCCCCTACGATTTACATCCTTTTTTCTTTTTATTGATTATTTACCAATCACAATGAAGTTTGTGGTGCAGTGTATTGATAAGGTCCCTTAGGTGAAAATTCTAGTTTTTTTCTCATAAACGCTCCGTCATTTATCATAAAAAAGTAATTCGCACCGCCTTTATGTTTTATTTTAGGAGCAGATTTTAGATTACATCTTTAGTAATCTAGGAATTGAAGGCGACGGCACAATAGACCATCCGATAGTGATGACCGAACCACCTGTAAACCCGAACTACTGCAGGCAGCGTATGTTTTATTGTTGTTTAACCTTTGTCCTTGCATATAGTAGGAAATTTTAGATGTTTGCAATTTGGTGTCGACATCCCACTAAACGCCTTGAGTTGTAGGGTGGGGCCCTGAGTAGGGCATTCCACATTTCACTATCAATATAACTTTATGAAGTCATAGCTCCGTACTGTACATGTACAAAGTTTTTGTTAAAAAAAATATCTGTATATCATGTAGTGATGGCTCTTTGAAGTTTATGCATATGTCTTCCATGGCAAAAAGAACTCACCCAAAAAATAAAAATGATACAAAAAAGAGCTGCCAGATTTGTTTTTAATGATTACAACTACCAGAGCAGTGTGACCTCAATGCTAAACGAACTAAAATGGCTAACTTTAGAACATAGAAGAAAAATGACCTCCTTAACAAATCTGTACAAAATTCAAAATAACCTTCTGTGTGCAGATCATCATCATCTGTTACCATCTCGAAACCTGAACTTTGTCATTCCATTTTCTAGCACTTATTATCACCAAAACTCCTTCTTCCCACGCACAATACGATACTGGAATGAACTACCACTAAATACAAAAGAGAGCTCTAGCCTTGACATGTTCAAATCTAGGCTCCCACCTTTTATTGTTTTTAAATTTTTAAACCTGTAATAAATTACTTCAGATCTCCTAATTGTCTTATTGGTACCTTGACTTGCGCCTCTCTATTATCTTCAATTTGAAGGATGGGAGTATTTTGCAGATTCAGATTCAGATATATAATATTGTGTAAATGAAGTATTATACATATATAATATTGTGTTAATTATACATATATATAATAGTGTGTAAATGAAGTATTATACATATATAATAGTGTGTAAATTATACATATATAATAGTGTGTAAATTATACATATATAATAGTGTTTAAATTATACATATATAATAGTGTGTAAATAAAGTATTATACATATATAATATTGTGTAAATTATACATATATAATAGTGTGTAAATTATACATATATAATAGTGTGTAAATGAAGTATTATACATATATGATATTGTGTAAATTATACATATATAATAGTGTGTAAATGAAGTATTATACATATATAATAGTGTGTAAATTATACATATATAATAGTGTGTAAATGAAGTATTATACACATATAATATTGTGTAAATTATACATATATAATAGTGTGTAAATTATACATATATAATATTGTGTAAATTATACATATATAATAGTGTGTAAATTATACATTTATAATAGTGTGTAAATGAAGTATTATACATATATAATATTGTGTAAATTATACATATATAATAGTGTGTAAATTATATATATAATAGTGTGTAAATGAAGTATTATACATATATAATATTGTGTAAATTATACATATATATAATAGTGTGTAAATGAAGTATTATACATATATAATATTGTGTAAATTATACATATATAATAGTGTGTAAATTATACATATATAATAGTGTGTAAATTATACATTTATAATAGTGTGTAAATGAAGTATTATACATATATAATATTGTGTAAATTATACATATATTATATTGTGTAAATTATACATATATAATAGTGTGTAAATTATACATTTATAATAGTGCGTAAATGAAGTATTATACATATATAATATTGTGTAAATTATACATATATAATAGTGTGTAAATTATACATATATAATAGTGTGTAAATGAAGTATTAGACATATATAATATTGTGTAAATTATACATATATAATAGTGTGTAAATGAAGTATTATACATATATAATATTGTGTAAATTATACATATATAATAGTGTGTAAATTATACATATATAATAGTGTGTAAATGAAGTATTATACATATATAATATTGTGTAAATTATACATATATAATAATGTGTAAATGAAGTATTATACATATATAAAAGTGTGTAAATGAAGTATTATACATATATAAAAGTGTGTTAATGAACGTAGTATACATATATAATATTGGTTACATATTTCATATTGTTTAAAAGAAGAATTATGATGGTACATATAAAAATGATTACATTGTGTAAATAAGTATAATATATATTATCATGTTTATTGCATTATACATGTGTAAATAATTTATTTTACATGTTATATATTGTGTAAATAAAGTATAAAACATTATATGACATTGTTTAAAAGAAGAATTATGCATATAAAAATGATTACATTGTGTAAATAAGAAATATACATATTTTTCATTGTGTAAATGAAGCATTGTACATATATTAAAGTGTGTAAACGTTTTTATTGTAGAGATGTCAGAGTTGTTGTTTGAGTGTTACCATGTACCTAAGGTGACGTATGGACTGGACTCGCTGTTTAGTTGGTACAATAACCATCCAAACCCAGGTAACTGTTTAGTTGGTACAATAACCATCCAAACCCGGGTATACAATAACCATCCAAACCCAGGTAACTGTTTAGTTGGTACAATAACCATCCAAACCCAGGTATACAACAACCATCCAAACCCAGGTAATCTGTACTTCTCCATAGCATGAAGACTTCCAGGCTTCCTTGGCTGCTATGCTTCAGTGTTGGGATCGATATCAGATACCAGGCAGCCTCTTTTTAACATGTTTAAGAAATAGAACATTTACGATGAATTAACATGATGTAAACTTCAACCTTTAACCCGCTACATATATATATATATAATGGACTGTTCCATTTATGTAACAAAGGGGTGTTTTGGGGGAAGTGCCTGATAAGCAGATGGACATTGTAAAACCCTGAGTTGTTGCTCGCAGGCTGTTATGGGTTTACAACGGATGCGAAGGCTATTATAATTGTGCTTAGCGGGTTGAGGGTTAAATTTTTTTTTGATTAATTTCTCTGTTTTAGTATTATTCTTTCCTGTCTTGATTTAATATTATGCCATTGTTAATTCATTTAAAACAGCAGAATAGTTGTTATTGATATGACTGTGTTTATCATGTTTATAAACTGTATTTATTTATCTGCTTACTTTCACAAGTATATTTCAGCGCTATCTGTTGTCTACTGGACAATCATGCTTATTGATATTTTCAATGTGCATTTTTACAATTTACCGCTGATCGATTATAGAAAATCAAAATCAGATGCCTAAGTAACCAATGATCGTTTGCAATCGATTTATCAGTACATCACTAATCATGCTAGTGTAAATATTCAATTTTAGTTTACACCATATTTGTTTTAATACAAGTTCGGTTGAAACCATATTTGTTGACAGGTTTAGTTTACACCATATTTGTTTTAATACAAGTTCGGTTGAAACCATATTTGTTGACAGGTTTAGTTTACACCATATTTGTTAAATCCCATTGGGAGCTTGAATTGTAAGTGAGGAAGTGTTGATTCTTGCGGATGGCGGGAGGTGTACAGTACTGGTTATACCCAGGAAAAGTGAGTGGTCTGCCTCCACCACAAAAAATCAATCGTCATATGTATATAACCTTGCATGTGTTGCATGTGATATAAATCATTTTACACCATATTTGTTTACAGATCCAGTTGACACTGTATTTATATATACTAGTTCACTTTACACCATATTTGTTTACAGGTTCACTTTACACCATATTTGTTTACAGGTTCACTTTACACCATATTTGTTTACAGGTTCACTTTACACCATATTTGTTTATGGGTTCACTTTACACCATATTTGTTTACAGGTTCACTTTACACCATATTTGTTTACAGGTTCACTTTACACCATATTTGTTTACAGGTTCACTTTACACCATATTTGTTTACAGGTTCACTTTACACCATATTTGTTTACAGATTCACTTTACACCATATTTGTTTACGGGTTCACTTTACACCATATTTGTTTACAGGTTCACTTTACACCATATTTGTTTACAGGTTCACTTTACACATATTTATTTACAGCTTCAGGCAATGCCATGGTGGTAAGTTGTGGTTACCAGACCACCCACATTCTTCCTGTGCTACAAGGGAGGGTGGATGTGGGACAGTGTCGCAGGATCAACATAGGGGGCGCTCATATTGACGGCTTTATGCAGCGCTTGTTACAGCTGAAATACCCGGGACACGTAAATGCTATCACACTGAGTAGGGCTGAGGTATCTATCCTGGATTTTATATTCTAATATTAAAGAAATTGTTCCGGTGATATCGTACAATGTATTATCCCCATTCTTTAAAATTCTTTTGAGTTTTATTGTCTAATCACCCATACTAAAATATATACCAAGTCAGTGACAAGCACTGTTCAGCTGGCTTGCGGAACGTCGGTGGCTCTACCCAGGTGCCCGACTGTGCATGAAAACTGCCCAGAAGTGCAACTGGGGTCTTCCTCCACAAATAGAAGTCGGAAAGTCGCCATATGATCTTAGCGGTTGGTGCGACTATAAAATCCAATCCAATTCTGTGACAAGCAATACAAGTATAGGAAAGAAGAAATTAAAATTGAGGTCAAGTTAAATCGTTCAGTATTTAACTCAGATTATACACATATAAATTGAGCAAAAAAGTTTATTCACTTACAAATTGAGCAAAAATGCCCTATTTCAAAATTCTTTGAAAAGTTCTCACATGTTTTAATATAGTCCTTAATGTGAGCTTCTTTCATAGAAAGAAAAATGTCCTGTGACCAAAACTGAATGGAAACATAACATATGGGGGAAGTTACTTAGATTAGATTGAAGTGAAATACAAATTAAATGCTTGTCTCAAAGACTGGTACCCATGCACAGTTATTTTGTAACTGTATAACAGAAGCTGGTACCCTTGCTTAACTGGAACTGAATTGTTGTATAACAGGAGCTGGTACCCATGTGTGTAATTATTTGTGTAATTGGAACTGTTTTGTTAGTACAGGAGCTGGTACCCATGTGTAATTGTAACTGTTTTGTTATTACAGGAGCTGGTACCCATGTGTAATTGGAACTGTTTTGTTAGTACAGGAGCTGGTACCCGTGTGTAATTGTAACTTTTTTGTTTTTACAGGAGCTGGTACCCACGTGTAATTGGAACTGTTTTGTTAGTACAGGAGCTGGTACCCATGTGTAATTGTAACTGTTTTGTTATTACAGAAGCTGGTACCCATGTGTAATTGTAACTGTTTTGTTATTACAGGAGCTGGTACCCGTGTGTAATTGTAACTGTTTTGTTTTTACAGGAGCTGGTACCCGCACGCAATTGTAACTGTTTTGTTAGTACAGGAGCTGGTACCCATGTGCAATTGTAACTGTTTTGTTATTACAGGAGCTGGTACCCGTGTGCAATTGTAACACTGGTACCCATGTGCAATTGTAACTGTTTTGTTATTACAGGAGCTGGTACCCGTGTAATTGTAACTGTTTTGTTAGTACAGGAGCTGGTACCCATTTGTAATTGTAACTATTTTGTTATTACAGGAGCTGGTACCTGTGTGTAATTGTAACTGTTTATTACAGGAGCTGGTACGGGAGCACACACACATCGCTGTAGACTACCGGCCTGAGTTGGAGGACTGGATAGCCCACGATTACTACGATGAGAATGTTCACAAAATGCAGCTCCCCTTTGCCAATGTGGGTTTTAGCTTAGTGTTCTATCTTGATTCAAAAGTTTTTGAGTTGTCCACTTATCCAACAGGGTTAGGACATCTAAATGTTACATAATTATCCTGATAAAAAATATATTAGGCAAAAGAAATTCATGTGTTTTGCTAGGTGGACCTTATTTTTTGGCGGCGACAATAGGGTAAAAGTGATCACGAGTCTGACTTGATATTAAGGTGGATGATTTTGCCCGATTTGGTTTACATAAAGTGCACACTTGTCACACAAGCAACAGGGAACCAGTTTAATGTTTATTGTAGCCACTTCATCCCAGCAAGAGCTTGATATACAATATAGCTGGTTTCCAGTATGATTGCAAAGGAGGTATATGAACATTTATTTTGCCTTGATATTGAGTCAGACATTGTGTCTGTCCAACTTACAATCAAATAGAGCAAGTCCATATATTGGCATATAGTTTTATCATGTGTTACATGTTCTATGAAATTATCATGATCATTGAAAGAAAACAGAATAATCATCCATTTGTACCACCAACTATTGTCAACCATTGGACCTTTCTCCTATATTCTTACAAAAATACAATTGTCCGACTCGTGATCTGAATCATTCGACTTGATATCATTGATGAGCATGCATATTGTTTTACCTTATAACAAGCTGTTTCTACATGTGAAACAGATAAAAACAAAACAGCTTTTGACTTTTATTTTTGTTGAGAAAATGAATGCGCCCATCAAGCAAGTAGCCCAAGAAGAAAGTCACTCGCCCATCCACAATGATCACTCATTAGTTGAAGCCTTGCAAGTAATAGCTGTTGTTGATACAGGGTTCGACACTAACACAGGTCCGCTGGTCCGAGGCCATCTGATTTTCGAAAGAACCATCCGTTTCCTAAATATTGATGGCCCGTTGGGCCTGCTATTTTAAATTACGTACATTAAAAATATACCTGATGTATATCCATCTCATGTAGTAGGATTGTACATATAGGAGCGTCAAGCGTTCGCATGATTGACTTTATGTAACGGGTTTTCGCTCTTTAAAAATGTGGAAATTCTCAAAAATGTCTCTCTGCCATGAAAATAACAAAAGACAAAGCTGAAAATAATCCAAACCCGAAGCATCTACGACACCAAACTAAGGATCTAGCAGCACTACAAAGCAATTAAGGCATGTAAATTGTTGATAATATAATGCAAACATTGATCACAGAACAACTTTGTACTGGGGTCCAAGCAGTTTTCGGCACATTTATAGACTTTTAATGAAATAATATTTTAAATAGATGTAGAGTTTTCATTTGCAACCACCATACGAAAGCTTATCCTTATATAAGCAATATACGATGACATTTAAGTTGATTTCGGGAAACCCCACTAGACACATAACTCCATATAAGTACTGTGTAAAATGCGGATTCTTTGTCACCAATATGAATAGTTTTCGTGATTTTATTAATATCATCAATACAATGATACTTCTTTCATTTTAAATTAGTTTTTCACCCATAACATTTTATGAAACAAAGTTAGTAATGTTCGCTTGCACTGCTGCATTAATTATTTACAGGTTGCTTCCCTTTGAATTGACCCATATTCTAATAAAACTTACGTTTTTGATTTATTGACACGTCAATGTAAATAGACTATTCCATTATATTTATGATGCAATATGTCTGTCTTGAAGAATAGCAAGTACTATTTTAAAAATGTTTTCAATTATCCTCTGCTGTAGGTTTACATTAAATATATAAAAGAGAACACAGTGTAGAAACGCTTTGTTTCCCCCGACATCAGGGATCAGCACAATATGTCACTGCTGTTCTTTTATTCGTTTAAACACATGTTATATACTTCCTGTTGTATGTTTTATCATTCAGGTGAAGATGTCCAACGAAAATGTACACCCGGAATTAAAATTAAAATTATCGCTAAAAACATGTGTTTAAAATGAATATCACGAAAACTGTTAGACGCCGAAAACTGGTTTGATACCAGTATATGTGTTTTATTTTATGTAATGTTTCGGTAAGTATAGCCGTACAGACCAACTGAAAGACCACCTATCTGTCAGAAGGACCACCAGTTTTCAAAGGCAGGAAAACCTGCAGTCTTCCTACTTATAAAGTTTAGTATCGAACCCTGTGATATTTACAATTTTTTACATAATCCCGTTCAAAAGCTTCAAGCTGTTAAATAAGGTCATGGGTAAAAGCCTCTCTGGTGCCACTGGGTTAGTTCGGAGTTTCTTTAGGCAAGACACTTCCACAAGCCTTGTCCTTCAGTGTGGTCCCGTTTATCTGATAAGCCTTCCCTCCGAACTCGTATAAGAACCATAAAAGATTCATTTGATATGCTTAAAGATGGTTACCCACACTTTTTTGTATGTCTGCAGGCCCCTGGAAGTCTGATTTCCGCCCAGCAACAGAAAGAGAGACGGGAACAACAGATACGGAGGCTCAAGGAACTAAATGTGAAAAAAAGAACAGAAAAGGTACACCTGTCAGGAATTGAAATTAACACCTAAATCTTCATCTAAACCTTAATCCAACCTGCTTGCACAATTTGGTACATGCTTGTATTTAATGGTAATGCAATTTGGAGTTTTCATTTTTTTCATTAACCCGCTACATATGTATAATGGACTGTTCTTTCTTTGAATTAAGACCGTTCCATTTATCCATTTATATGACAAAGAGGTGTTATGGGGAAATGACTGATCAGCAGCCGAAGTGACTTGCAGGCTGATCTGGGTTTACAATGGATGCAAAAGCTATTATATTCGTGCTTAGAGGGTTAAAGATGAAATTTGTCCTAAATCAACAAATCCGTTGTTGATATGTTTTTAATTATTAAATATCCTTATAAATACGATGTTTACTATGCTATTGATGTATGTTTAGTGAAAATATGTTTTTAAAGATAAAAACCGAAAAGGCGAACAGTCATTGCTAAAATTCGAAAAAAATCTAAGGGGAAAAACTCTTGCGCGAATTACCGGAAATGACGTTATTGGGAACAAACTATTTTTTGTTTACATTGGGACTGAACGCAAAACAGTATACCTTGTGTGAAAATGTGAGAATTAAGCGATGTCAGAGGAAATGCCCGTGATAAAACGGTTACACCATGTGCAACCTTACGATTTGGAGCCAGAATACGTGTCTGAGGACGAAAATACATCGGATTCATCAACTGATGATGAAGTCGTACGCGGTGCAGGTGCAAATGGAGAGCTTGTAAAGACTATCGTGTCATGTCATTCGTTACGTGCAGTGGTTCATTACACTATTCACTAATCTAACAAAATAGCGTATTTATACACTTACAGCAACAACAAACAAAAAAACAACGTAAACATTGTTTTCATCGAAATCTGACAGTAAGTCACCCGCAACACTGCAATATCTTGGTACATACGCAATAACCGCGAAATGTAGTATATTCCGAATGAATGGACCTGGTCTATACCTATACATTAATACATGGATATATATGTATGTAGATCTATGGTAATACGAGCGTCAGATTTTTTTTGCCGATAAGTAGACATGGAACAAATATATTTATTAGATATTATCCATAATTGATAAAAAATGAATAATAAATGAAACAGCATATAATTTCGGTGCCATAATTTCTATAGTATTATATATTTGCCATAAGTCGCCATCAACACCAAACACTCTAGGAGCGGTGTTTGCAATATGACAAGCTCTCTAGTCTCCACGTGCCCCCAAATATCAATACAGACTAATAAAATATTGCGGTGCACTATTGAAGTGCAGCATAATTTGGGTACATACGTCGGTATATCACAAAAGCACGCACCATTTAGGGAAACCTAGTTTTATGATATATTTCCTGTTTATTGCAATTACTTGAGCGGTGTAATACCGCCGAGGGCAGACGCGTATTGCACAAGACGGATATATCACATGATATTTGTCGCGCACAAAGAGAGAAAAATACTATGATTTAAATAATATAGCCAAATGTATTATGAGCACGATATAGACAGTTAGTAAGTATACTTACTCATGTATACTTACTCCTGATATACAGATCGAAAACAGACCAAATATATCAAATTACCATAATATAAAGTATATTATTCTATTATACTTGTTTTACTTATTGCACGAGCTAAGAGGCGTTATTGTAGTTGCTTTGCCATACAAAAATACTGAATTAATATAAAAGCTAGTAATATTATTAATTTTCTACCTTGTAATAAATATCCATGAAACATTTTGTTTGTTTTTTTCAAATCCATAGCCCTATATATGTTGATAATATATACTCGGTAAAAAAAAAAAGTTTTGGACCAGGGTATATAAAGTCATATAAAAATAAAACAAGTGGACAGAATTTAAGTATCTTTTTTTTAGTAACCAAGGCCTACCCTACCCGGTTAATTTGGTACCAGAAACATTAAATTCCAAACAAGATTTGATTTTTAAAAAATATCGCGAACACACAAAGGGTCTGTAAAAAATGTTGTAAAGTCAATTAAAAGTAACAGTTACGGACACATTCGAGTAACCAATAAAAAGATTATTATTTTTTCGCAAACTTTCATTGTAAACGAAAATTATTGTTGATTGTTGATCTATTGTGAATTATCAACTGAGATAATAAGGGTTATGGTCGAATGTCAAGGTTCAGCGATCATTGTACGGGTTCGAACACTCCCATGGTCCAAAACTTCTTTTACAGAGTATATATCTATAATACTATTGGCAGAAGAGGGTGTATAATTTAAAATTATTAAAATTAAAATTTGGAAACAAAGACACAGTGTTTATTTCACCGGATTCATTTAAATTTATATGCTAAACGTTCTTAGCAATCTTTTAAAAAAAGACGGCTACATAATATTAGCACCGTCATCTCTCCATTGATTCACGTAAAGACGCATGCTTCTAATTCAAGAGCTAAACATTCACGGTGTATATAAAGATCTAAGACTATACACCTTTCTTGAATTTATCATATGTTTACCCGATGAGGTGCTAAGATAATTGAACATAAATTTCAATCTTACTTCATGTATGAATTTCCTCCTCAAAGTCGGTCGAATAGGCGAATACAACTTGCTTGGAGACGGCGGGGTTATGCACTTCTCATTTTTATAGTCGAATATCGTTGGTACCGCTGTTGATTTTAATCTGCATGGCCTTTTGTTCTCCAAATTCAAAGATAATGAAACCAAAGGATGGATTCCCACGAAGTCAACTCAAAATGTTTGCTACAAACTCGCGCCTCTTTCGAAGGTTCCCACTTTCTCGACGAGTGGGGCGATTTTCTTTGGTAACGTTTACCCACTATATCATTATCTCAATTAGGGAAACGAAAGAAACTTAGGTTATTATCTTGTCCTTCTTTATGCAAACTTTTTCACCCAGCAACAGCACACGGCATTTTTAACAAGTACCATAAAACGTTATCCTACATAGACAATACTATACAACTCAATGCGACACCGCGAATAGTTTGGTACCAATGACGTCACATGATCACCTGTCACTTACCTGTCTTCAAAAAGGGCGAAACTCGAAGCGTGTGCGCTATGAGATAAAATTGGCTACTGTGAGAAAACGGGACAAACAATAAGTGTAAGATTTGAAAATATTGTATATTATATACGTATATTTCCCAATATATACTCAAAATACACGCTATATTTCACCTTTAAGGGTTAAGTTTTATCAAAGTGTTTTTAACATAAAAAATCTTGGAGAATATCACGATCTGTTTGTTAAAAGTGGTTTTATTATTATGTTTTATTATTAGTTGAGGTTTTATTATTAGTTGATGTTTTTGAAAACTTTAAAAAAATGTGTTTTTTGAATATTATAAATTAGATCCTTGTCATTACTTTAGTAGAATATATTATTGCCGCAGTATAATAGAGGTTGTTTTTTTGGGGTTGTTTTTATAGCCGTTCTTGGGCTATATTCCCAATGCCAAAACATAACACACCAACAATTATTTTTGAATATTTACTAAATAAAATCAAGATTGTTTGACGGAATTTAATAGCGGTATAAAAAAGAAGTACCACTTTGGTGGGGTTGAACTCATAACCCACACTAAAATTACACTCGTGGGTAATAATAGTCAATCGTCACTACCGACAGCTAACCGTGCCATATGTATTACGCAAGAGATACAATAAAGTAAAGGAAAAGCGCTAATGGATGTCACGTGATCGGCGGAAAATGTAAATAATGTGGGTCCTACATTATTTACAAATAATAAAACTTTTTTTTTTTCAAACACGAAAATATATTACTACAGACTTACCGGAGTCTATGCTAATTTTTTCATGTACACATTTCACTGCATAAAAATCAGACAGTTATTTAGCTATGCTAATATCTGCTTACTTACGGACAGTGTCCCTTTAAAACATCTTGCCTCCATAAGCTTAACGTAGCTAAAATAGGTCCTTTTAGAAAGATTATGAAATTGGATTTTCTAATAGACAAAAAATGTCCTACAAAACATAATCGAACATGGCTTATGAAAAATACTCAATGCTGATTGGTTATTGAGGAGGTTTTAAATTTCAAATAAAAATCTCTCGCGAATTCATCATGTTCATGTCATCAATGTTTTAACCGATTAAACGGTTCTTTTAAATGCGAGAAAACAAGCAAAACAAAAAATGTAAAGTTGTTTTATGTAAGTCGAATTGAAGTTGCATACCAGGAGCAACTTTAAGATATTTTTTAAAAAAGATGAAGCTGTTCATACGCTTATTCTGGTTACAGCTGGCCGAGGAAGAAGAGGAACTGATACAGTTGATGCAAATACAGGAGTTACTGGACGATGAAGATGAGGATGAATTCAGTGTGAGTGATATCCCACGTAACGGTGCTAGATAATTCCTTAATGGTGTACATCAAGCTTTTTCCAGAAGAATCTAAAACTGTTAAAAAAACTAACCCACCAAATAAAGGCAAAATTAGACGACAAAACCTTTCATCAAAACTCTATCAATGTGTTCAGGTCATATAATTATGTATATGTGTCGATTAAAAATTTTGAACAGGTTCTTAAAATACCCGTGATTGAATATACGTAAAATGAATTATGAGTTGGTAACTCTTAAATTCAATATTCCCGTTTTGGGGTTTTCCCTGGCTGGTTAAAGCCGTTTATATTGTGTCTATAGAGTTTGAATTCTAAAAATATGTAAGTTATATATATACATGTACTACATCGTCAGTAGATTCAGGAAAACGGTGTAGATATGATGTAAAATTTGGCTGTTCTTTGCGAGATAGCTCATTTAATATCTTCCAAATCATAATGGCGTATCAATCAAAATACAGTGTAAGCAGCACGTTGTATGGATCTAGAAGTTGAAACCAATATAGATTTTGCATAAATCAGGTATAACCTGCCTAAATTAACCCTAGTGTGTAACATTTAACTGTGCAGAATGAAGTTTCTTGTTTTACAAGAAGTAATTTTTGGCTCGTTCATTAATATGTTGAGGTCCTTTAGTATAGAAAATATCATTATTTGTCATTTTTAAATCTAGAACCGCATAAATAAGAATTTCATGGTTAGTAACTTAGAATTTCAGCTGTATTTTGGCAAGTGTATAAAAAGTGATAAATGCGAGCCTCTGGCGAGTATTTATCACTTTTCGACACAAGCCAAAATACGAAATTCTAAGTTACTAACCATTTTTAGCTCTACTGGCCAAAGGCCAGCAGAGCTTATGGGATGGTGTGGTGTCCGTCCGTCCGTCCGTCCGTCCGTCCATCCGTCCGTCCGTTAACTTTTGCTTGTGTACACTCTAGAGGCCACATTTCTGATGCAATCATCATGAAACTTTGTCAGAATGTTTGTCTCAATGAAATCTCGGTCAAGTTCGAAAATGGGTCATGTGGGGTCAAAAACTAGGTCACTAGGTAAAATATTGGAAAACCTTGTGTACACTCTAGAGGCCATATTTTTGACCCGAGCTTGATGCAACTTTGTCAGAATGTTTGTCTTAATTATATCTTGGTCAAGTTTGAAAATGGGTCACATGGGATTAAAAACTAGGTCACTAGGTCAAATACTTGAAAAACCTTGTGTACACTCTAGAAGTCGTATTTCTGACCCAATCTTGATGAAACTTTGTCAAAATGTTTGTCTTAATTATATCTTGGTCAAGTTCAAAAATGGGTCACATGGTGTTAAAAACTAGGTCACTAGGTCAAACTTTGGAAAAACCGTGTGTACACTTTAGAGGCCATATTTTTGACCCGATCTTGATGTAACTTTGTCAGAATGTTTGTCTCAATGTAATCTCGGTCAAGTTCAAAAATGGGTCATGTGGGGTCAACAACTAGGTCACTAGGTCAAATACTTGAAAAAACCTTGTGTACACTCTAGAGGTCATATTTGTTACCCAATCTTGATGAAACTTTGTCAAATTGTTTATCTTAATTATATCTTGATCAAGTTCGGAAATGGGTCACATGGTGTTAAAAACTAGGTCACTAGGTCAAACTTTAGAAAAACCTTGTGTACACTCTAGAGGCCATATTTTTGACCCGATCTTGATGAAACTTTGTCAGAATGTTTGTCTTAATTATATCTTGGTCAAGTTTGAAAATGGGTCACATGGGGTTAAAAACTAGGGTACTAGGTCAAATACTTGAAAAAACTTGTGTACACTCTAGAGGTCATATTTGTTACCCAATCTTGATGAAACTTTGTCAAATTGTTTATCTTAATTATATCTTCATCAAGTTCGGAAATGGGTCACATGAAATTAAAAACTAGGTCACTAGGTCAAATATTGGAAAAACCTTGTGTACACTCTAGAGGCCATATTTTTGACCCGAGCTTGATGCAACTTTGTCAGAATGTTTATCTTAATTGTTTGTCTCAATGAAATCTCGGTCAAGTTCGAAAATGGGTCATGTGGGGTCAAAAACTAGGTCACTAGGTCAAATATTGGAAAAACCTTGTGTACACTCTAGAGGCCATATTTTTGACCCGATCTTGATGAAACTCTGTCAGAATGTTTGTCTTAATTATATCTTGGTCAAGTTTGAAAATGGGTCACATGGGGTTAAAAACTAGGTCACTAGGTCAAATACTTGAAAAACCTTGTGTACACTCTAGAAGCCGTATTTCTGACCCAATCTTGATGAAACTTGGTCAAAATGTTTGTCTTAATTATATCTTGGTCAAGTTCAAAAATGGGTCACATGGTGTTAAAAACTAGGTCACAAGGTCAAACTTTGGAAAAACTGTGTGTACACTCTAGAGGCCATATTTTTGACCCGATCTTGATGCAATTTTGTCAGAATATTTGTCTCAATTATAGCTTGCTAAAATTCGAAAATGGGTCACACAGGGTCGAAAACTAGGTCACTAGGTCAAATACTTGAAAAACCTTGTGTACACTCTAGAGGCCATATTTCTGACCCGATCTTGATGAAACTTGGTCGAAATGTTGTCTTATTTATATTTTGGTCAAGTTCGAAAATGGGTCCCATGGGGTCAAAAACTAGGTCACTAGGTCAAATACTTGAAAAACCTTGTGTACACTCTAGACGCCATATTTTTTTTCATTCAATCTTTACTAAACTTTACCAGATTGTTAATGTCAATAACAGCTCGGTAAAGTTTGTTTTTAGCTTATGGGATGGTGTGTTGTCCGTTTTCCGTCGTCCGTCGTCCATCAACTTTTCTTGTGTACACTCTAGAGGCCACATTTCTGATGCAATCATCATGAAACTTTCTCAGAATGTTTGTCTCAATGAAATCTCGGTCAAGTTCAAAAATGGGTCATGTGGGGTCAAAAACTAGGTCACTAGGTCAAATACTTGAAAAAACTTGTGTACACTATAGAGGTCATATTTGTTACCCAATCTGGATGATACTTTGTCAAATTGTTTATCTTAATTATATCTTGATCAAGTTCGGAAATGGGTCACATGAAGTTAAAAACTAGGTCACTAGGTCAAATATTGGAAAAACCTTGTGTACACTCTAGAGGCCATATTTTTGACCCGAGCTTGATGCAACTTCGTCGGAATGTTTGTCTTAATTATATCTTGGGCAAGTTTGAAAATGGGTCACATGGGGTTAAAAACTAGGTCACAAGGTCAAATACTTGAAAAACCTTGTGTACACTCTAGAAGCCGTATTACTGACCCAATCTTGATGAAACTTTGTCAAAATGTTTGTCTTAATTATATCTTGGTCAAGTTCAAAAATGGGTCACATGGTGTTAAAAACTAGGTCACTAGGTCAAACTTTGGAAAAACCGTGTGTACACTCTAGAGGCCATATTTCTGACCCGATCTTGATGCAATTTTGTCAGAATATTTGTCTCAATTATAGCTTGCTAAAGTTCGAAAATTGGTCACACAGGGTCAAAAACTAGGTCACTAGGTCAAATACTTGAAAAACCTTGTGTACACTCTAGAGGCCATATTTCTGACCCGATCTTGATGAAACTTTGTCGAAATGTTGTCTTAATTATATTTTGGTCAAGTTCGAAAATGGGTCCCATGGGGTCAAAAACTAGGTCACTAGGTCAAATACTTGAAAAACCTTGTGTACACTCTAGACACCATGTAGTACGACTCGATTCATCAATGGTATAACAGCCAGTAGAGCGTTCACAGGCCCTCTTGGGCCTCTTGTTTTATCATGCAACTGTTTTAAATAACATAATTTACCTGAAAAACAATGGAAATATACAGTTTATGTCTGCTGGCATCAAAATACAAATGGAGGATGGTTTGTCAAGGGAAGTAACTTTGGCAAAAACGTTTTCGGCATTTAAGAATATTTATATTGATAATAAATGCAAAATACTTTTTTTTGATAATGTATTGTATTTCTAAATTGATCAGCATAACAAATAGTGTATATTTGAAGTTTAAATGGCCGATTCCTGACTTTTGAAGTCATTGAATAATAGCGCGTGTAGCCACTAGCATAATACAGCAGTTGGGTGCAAAATATTAGGTTAGTAGACAGTAGATGTATTTGTATAGTAGAAACATTAGTTGCACGATAAAAGCCTGATGTACTCGCTTTATAGGCAGAATATGCTTTAAAATGTAAAATAAAACTCAGAAGCCTTATAATTTAGGGAATTGTCCAATCAGTAGAAGTAAACTTGTAAAATATGACAAATAAATGGTGGGGTCAGAACAAAACTATTGTAACTACATATGAATAAAGAAGGAGATACAATAGGTTTGCACTGAACCCCGAAATTTAATAGTTTCAATAACTCCTGTCTGAACTAATGTTCTTTTATTTGTTGCGGCCCACGGACACTATGCTTATGCATAAAAACCCATTGTTTACATACACATACTATAAATAAACCATTTGCCCGTCTGCCCGTCTGCAACCTGCTTTATGTATAAACACAGTGTTAATGGGACACAATAAAATAGCACATTTAAATTCACACATCTGGTATTAAAAACATTTATTTGGCATAGTTAGCGAATGTTAATTGTAATATATGTATATCAGTTGGATTGCCTAATTCCCTAAGTTATAAGGCTTCAGAATACTTGAAAAGTAGGCAACTTATTTAAAAATCAACTATTTCACGGAGATGTGAGCTAGCATGAAAGGAGTATCTGTTTGAACATACTCAACCCAATTTCAGTATGCATTGAAGGAGAGAGGTTATGAGGACGAGGAGGAGTTACAGGCAGTCATCAACAAACTCACAGTCAGTATACAGAGGTTGAAGGCTAAACTCCAGGGGACAGAACCCCCTCCGGAGGAACCAGAGGTGATTATAGCCCTTGTTTTATTGTTGTTTTTTCCCGATTTGTGTGGCACTAATATTTTCATTACTTGAGTGGCTGTTAAAGGCTTAGCTCCACCTGGGCTGATTTGTATGCTCCCTGATGGGAGGCACATAGTAATTGCACCGGCCTACTGTTTTTCCGTTTGTCTGAAACAATTCCGTCCGAAACGATCATGTTTCAGCCATTACTTTGAAAGAACTGAAGGGATTTCCATGAACTTCACAAAAAATTTAACCATAATTAGACAGTGTATTGTGTGCAAGAATCGGGTCCATACCTCAAAGGTTAAGGTCACACTTGGAGGTCAAAGGTCAAATGAGTATAAAGTTTCGGGGGCATTTGTCTTATTGGTGACAGGTTTTGTATTTTACTGAATTAACTTTTTATGTGATCGTGTGTCTCTAATATACAGAGGATATTACATGAGTGCCTGTTCAAATAGAATCTAAAATTCATGCCTATTTAATATTGAATTTATTAAACTCGTTGCATAAATTTGTTATGATGCTAGGCTGAGCCTCACATCATATAATTTCATCCAACTCATGGATGTTAGAATCTATTTATCACATAACTCAAAAAAAGCCTCATAAAGAGTTCTTCCTATTGTAGCTGCCTATATATAGAGGATCATACATAATGAGTTTAATAAATTCAACAATGAATTTGAACGAATGTTAGATTCTATTTATCACATAACTCGCATACCGACTTTTATGGCATTTTGCCTGTCGTTTTAACACGCGAAACCGACATAAACCGTGGGAATTGGATCATAGTCATTATCAATTTTTTTTGACAGTGCATACTAGGCTTATTTTCATACTTATATAACTAGTGGTATATCGAAAATATAGAATGATGTTTTTCCACTCCCACACCGTATTAAAGTTATGTGATAAATACTGTCGTCGTATGATGATGTATGTTTATATGATGTCGTAAGTTGACTTGGCCTTCTCCATACAAAACCGAACAGCGGAACTACCTCGTCTATTCTGTAATCCGGTATTTTAAACGGTTACGGAAATCGACAACACAATCCAATGCACACTCAGCTGAAGGGAAAAGACCGAACGATAATTCAGCCCTCATTTGCATAGTTATATCACTAGTGGAATACCGAAAATATTGAATGGTGATATTCCACTCCCACACCGTAAGTTATGTGATATGTTCATTATTTGAAGCAGTCATAACGATAATCTGTCATTGTGATTCATTTCTTTACAAGTATATTGGGGATGATTGGCATTCACAGAACGTATTTTTACTGTGGACTATTCTCTTTTATATACATCTGTTAAAATGGAGGATAGGATGCAGGCATGCGGCCGAAGATGGACACATGTGTTTCATTCTGTATGATGTTAAATACCTGTTCTACATGATGCCCTTGTTCCAACCAAAGGTTTTTTAGCATTAACATGAGAAATTTTAGTATTATGTATGTAAATTATATATCATTAAATAAAAATGCCTTGGGTTTGAAAATCAGTTGAGAAATAAATATTTTCTCTAAAAAATCTCAAATAACTTGTTAGCTTTAACAGTTTGCTACAAAACTTTCATTGATATAAGATTATTTAGGTACTAGTTGAATTTTGTTTGAAAAGTCAAAAAAAACACATTTTGTCTGAAACAAGTGCCGCGACCAATAACATTTTTAAGGAACAATCATACATCATGCACTATCATTAGCATGGTCTGCATGTTTTATAAATTTCAGGCCAAGAAGCAGACGGTGTATGACCTGCTGGATGTGTCAGATGATCAGCTCACCCCGGAACAGTTGGCCAAGAAGAAGCGACAGTATATACTGAAGAAGGCGCGAGAGGGGAGGATTAGGGCCCAGGCCTTACAGAGAGAGAAACGTCAGAAGGTTGGTGTACAATATACTGGGTAGTAGCTAAATCTTAGTTTGACCCAGGCAAATAATTTTAAAAACCATGAAGAACATACTGGACAACTTCACAGACCTCCACCATTAAAGAAACTAACCTGCCAGTTAATGCAAAATTACGCTACAAGACCATTTATCAAAACTCTATCCAGGTGTTCAGGTCATGTAATATTGTGTATGCGTCTGTTAAAAGTATAGGTTTATTACCTGGTTCTTTAAAGGACACATGGCAATCTTGAAGTGTTTGAAATGGGGGTCTCGATTTATATATCCAGGATCATGTTTTAATACTTTTAACCTGGTTACGTTTTAAATAAATAAAATTTAAGTATTCACTTTTTCGTCTTATTCTACTATAGGTTTTAATTTATTATTGAGGCAATAATATCAAAATTAAAAATAATCAAATACAATTTGCTTATTATTGAGGGCTGGCGTGGCGCAGTCGGTAGCGTGGCAGATTTGCCCCGGGTTCAATCCTCCGTGGTACCACTGAGTTTCGTCGGTGTGTTCTTGGGCAAAACACTTTCCCTTAGCCTCGTCCGTCGGATGGGGACGTAAACCGGGCGGTCCCGGGTATCGGTCTATCCTCCGAGCATGTTAAAGAACCATAGGAATCTATTCGATAATAAGAGTAGGGCACGGTTCCCGGATTCCTATGTATCCTTCCCCTCTCTCTGGGGCGGCTCTAAATAACCTACACTTTGTTGATGAGCCGTTAAACAACATTCAGTTCAATTCAATTTGCTTATTACTATTCTTATTATTAATATTAATGATTGAACAAAATGTTTCATGTAAGTTAATCATGTTAATCAGAAAAAACTAGCGGGATGCCGTGAGTTTTAAAAAGATCAAGATTGCCATGCGTCCCTTTAAAATACCCTTGATTAAATATGCGTAAAATGAATTATGAGTTGGTAACTCTTAATTTGGCGCTTCAGTTTTGAGGTTTGGTCTGACTGGTCAAAACCATTTACTTGTGTCTATAGAGTTTGGATTTCAAAATATGTGACTTATATAATTATATATCTAGTCATTAGTCAGTTAAGAAATAGTGTACATATGTTGTAAAATTTGCCTTTTGGTATCGGGATAGCTACTTCAAAGTTTTTCTATGGTTGCAAACATTTGCCAATCTCGGCACATTCCTACAAACTGGAATTATTGTTAAATAATTCTAACCAACCCTTGCATGACAACTTTACAAACATATATATTTAATTAGTAGTTACATATGCATTTCGTTGATGTAGATTAGCACGTCAGAATAAGCGACTGATAATTGGCAGATATCACCACAGAAGAAGTGACTGATAAGCATGCAAATTAGCACCTCAGAAACAGTGACTGATCAAATATGCAGATAACACCTCAGAAAAAGTGACTGATCAAGTATGCAGATAACACTTCAGAAGAAGTGACTGATAAGCATGCAAATTAGCACCTCAGAAAAAGTGACTGATCAAATATGCAGATAACACTTCAGAATAAGTGACTGATAAGCACAAATTAGCACCACAGAATAAGTGACTGATAAGCACAAATTAGCACCACATAATTAGTGACTGATAAGCACAAATTAGCACCACAGAATAAGTGATTGATAAGCACAAATTAGCACCACAGAATAAGTGACTGATAAGCACAAATTAGCACCACAGAATAAGTGACTGATAAGCACAAATTAGCCCACAGAATAAGTGACTGATAAGCTTTCAGTGCTGTGAAGTAACATTGCTGAAAATATAGCTGTTATTAATTTGGTACAATTAATTTGGTACAATATATTTATTCCTTCAACATTTTAAATTAAACTTTTCAATACATGTGTGTTACAGGAAGTAGAAGCAGAGCAGCTGTTGGAGAGGAAGCGCCTGACAGACTTCCAAGGCTGGCTGTCAGAAGTCAGACTTAAAAGACAGGTACCCTACTTTAATCTCCTAAATTACAGGCAGGGCTCATCAGTGGTTGCTCAGTATGTTAGGGCTTATTTACGTTAGGGCTTATTTCAAATGAAAGTGTAATAGATTATACAGTCAAACATGCATGTATTAAGAGACCAATAAATGGAAGAACAAAATCTATCTCTTGACACAGTTAAGTCTAAACAGGTGCATTTTAAATTATAACATCGTAAATGGGAACTGAAATGATGGTCTCTTAAAAGCAGGTGTTTCTATAATAGAGGTGGTCTCCGGTTTGACTGTATATAAGTATATTGATCTGGATGATTGGATGCTTGCATTTGTTTCCTGTATAAAATCCATTTACCTTAGTTCATTCACAGCACGCATTGACTAACTAGCTTTGAAAGCATCATGTTACAAAAATTAACTGCTGTTTACAAAGGAGAATACATGCTTATATGCATGTGCATCACTGAAGCAGTTATATACCATATACCCCATTGGCACTGCATTTTACAAAAGCGAGTTGTTTTAGTTGTGATAATTTATTTATAGTGGACAGCCATGTACTGTTCAGTATACCCAATTTTGTTTAGTAGGATGTTTAATACCGGACACAACCCATTTTGTCAAGCTAGTTAAGTGAAAAGTAAAACACAATTTGCCACACAGTCATCAAACATTACAGTTACATATACAAATTGACAACACTGCAGAGTCCTTCTGAAATATTCCGAACTTCTGAAAATAGCAAGATATATATTTTACATTAACTTTTAAAAACACTTTTATGTGTATGCTTTATAGTCAACATAAATCACAATCTAATAATTGGATTAATGTAAAAACCAATATTATAATCATTTTCTCAACGTTCAAATCTTCGTGTAGTTGTGTTTTAATGAATTATTAATTACTTTGTTTATCAGAAACTGCTAGAGATCCGCAACACCCGTAAACAGAAGAAAACAGACATGGCACGCAGGAAAACATTTGCTGCCCAACAGAGGATGAGAATCATATCACAGCTGGCAAAGAGTTAGTACATATAAACTTTCTGCCAGTCAAGTTTATTGCTTATATCAGAGATCCATATCAAAGCTGACAGACATCTAGTACAAGGACACAGCTTTAATACCAGTCTTGTTTATGAAGTTTGATCAAATCTTGTTACACACTACTTCTTAGTTGGAAAAATTAACATGAAATGGCGTATTATTGGTTATAAGGATTCTTGACAGGGGACATGGGCTCACATTCCCTGCCTGGAAATTATATTCACCCGAGCGAGGGGAGTATACTTTCCAGGCAGGGAATGTGAGCCCATGTTCCCTGTCAAGAATTCTAATAACGATTTTGTCATACTTCAAAGTTTTAACCATTTATTTAAGAAACAAACAGTCAAAAACACGATTTCATTTTTATTGCGCCAATTTTGCCGTAACGTGCCTCTAACTAGACGTTTATTTTCGTGACTTCATCGCTCTAACGTCGTTAAATTTGGCCGGTTTTTTAATAAAATAATTGTATTTTATCACTATGTTAATGTTTTATTAATGTTTTATTATCTGTAAAATTGCCCAAAAAAAATACACTTACGATTATTTCAGACTTTTACACACAGTGGAAAGCGCAGAAAAGCGATAGGAAGGAAACAATTGGCGGTTTCCAAAACGAATCTGCAACGTTATCTTCACCATTTTGTTTTTGTGTATTCGAGTAACGGGGTACCTACGGGGAATTCGTCCCATGTTCACGTCACGAGACGTAGACATGGGCTCATGTCTACGGCGCATTGACCAATGAAATCTTGAGAATTTCTTTGCACTATGACAAAAGACAGTAACGGAAAATGTTACGACCAGCCATGGAAAATAAGGGATTAGTAACATTGTAAGAGAAAGAATCGGTCATGGGTATCCAGTTCAGATAGGGATGTTTTTGCATGACATATTATAAGAATCTTTCATGGGTATCCGGTGAAGATAGGGAATTCCAACCCGAGGTATAAGTGTTTTTATCGGAACCGCGGCTTTGCCGAGGTTCTGATTAAAACACTTATACCGAGGGTTGGAATATAAGAATCTATCATGGGTATCCGGTGAAGATAGGGAATTCCAGCCCGAGGTATACGCGTTTTTATCGGAACCGAGGCTCTGCCGAGGTTCTGATTAAAACACTTATACCGAGGGTTGGAATTCCCTATCTGAACCGAATACCCTTGATAAATTCTTTTTCTTGCATATCAGAGACATGTTGTGCGTTGACGCCAGCTACTAACGTTTTGCATGTTTTCCTGCATACCGGATGTTGGCGCGCGCGTGGGTACTGGAAAGCATGGTCTTACACATGGGGGTGGGAAAAAGTTGTGCGCATAAACCTTTAAATTCATTGTTAACAGTTGCCTGGCTTCATTGTTTAAATAAACATGCAAAATGTTACGCACAAAATGTCTGGTGTACAAGAAAAGAGTCATGGGTTTCCGGTTCAGGTAGGGAAATTCCAACCCTCAGTATAACTGTTAATCGAAAACTCGGCATAGGGTAGCCTCAGTTCCTATCAAAAACAGCTATACCTTAAGTGGAATTTCTCTCTATGAACCAGATACCCATGAACGATTTTTATATTCCATCATATCTGTCTGCTGCTGGAAGAAGAGGAGAAATGGCTTCGTCCATATGAAAAACATAAGATTAATCTAAGTAGTTACATATGTTTTACGATAATTATATTTACAGACACAAAAAAGGAGGACACGTTTGGTCAAGATGATAAAGACTGGGATGTGTACAAGGAAATTGTGAGTTATAGAAATCTCTCTGTAGAATAAATGAGTCAGTCTAGAAACACGAAAAGAATAGTCTATAAAGAATGCATACAAATAATTTGTGAGTTACACGTGTCTCTCTGCAGAAAAGGCATTCCAGAATCATAATTATTAAGTTTTAATAAAAGACTGAGATGTGTACATTGACATTTTGAGGTTTACAGGTCTTACTCATAGAATTAATTAGACATTCTATATAGAAACATAAATTTATTTTAATAATTATGGTTGTAGACTTGCTTGTATGTGCTTGAATCATAAAAAAAACACCAGAGTAGCTTATATGATGATGGGTGTAATATTGCTACAGAACCCCAACAACAGTGACACTGACTCGGAGGCGGAGGAAGAACAACTGGAGGAGCTGGAGACCATGCTGAAGGAGTACGATCCCGAGTTTCAGAAGTACGTAGTCTGGTGGCCGAGACAGTACCTTTCGTAACTTTTGTGGCACATATCTGTAGTGAATCTAAAATTGATAGCTCGAAAATAACATACCCATACTTTCTGGAAATATAATTCAAACTTTGTAATTTGTTAAAGGGACACTGTCCGTAAGTAAGCAGATATTGAGCATAACCAAATAACTGTCCGACTTTTATTCATTGAAATGTATACATGAAAACATGAGGATAGACCCTAAGAAGTATGTAGGAATACATTCGTGAGTTTGAAAAAAAAAAGTTTTAATTATTAAATGTAAATAAAGTGGGACCCATACTATTTACCTTTTATGCGTTCACGTGACTTCCATAGCGCACTAGGTTTTCACCATAGTATGTATTGCGTAATACGTATAGCCCGCTTAGCTCAGTCGGGAGCGGGTTCCGACAACTTTACGCTCACGCACACTTATTTTTTACTGCGAGTTTGGGCTGCGAGTTCAAACCCACGAAGTGGATTTGCTTTTTTTTGTACCGCGATTGAATTCCGTTAAACAATCTTGCTTTTAAATATTGAATAATGTTTAGTGTATAATGTTTGCGAACATAATTATTGGGTGTTTTATAAGCTAAAAGTTACGGACAGTGTCCCTTTAAAGGGAATTTAGCGACATGGTCAAACCACCTTTATTATTGAGAGTTCTGAACAATTTGAATAAGAGTGAGAGAATTATCAAAATCGGATGATAAACAAAAAAGATATGAGCATTTGAAGTTTCTGTTGAAACGGATATGGAAGCGGCCATTTTGAGAGATATGGCATCACGGTTCTAAATGACCATATATGGAATATTTATAAATATGAAAGTTTACTGATTTATATGGAAAAAATCACACAACTATGAAAAATATGTAATACCTAATGGCAATAATGCTTTATACATGTTATATGACCAGTACATTTGTTTGCATTCATTCGCAATGTTTTTCTTCGTTTTAAATGATATTTATCAATATTCCATATATGGTAATATGAAACTATGACATCATAGTTCTAAAAATGGTGGCTCCCATATCCGTTTTAGAACAACCTTTAAATTGCCATACCTTTTTTGTTTATCATCTGATTTTGATAATTTTTTCACATTTTTCCAAGCTTTTCAGAACTCTCAATGAAATAGCTTGTTTGGCTGTGGCTCTACATTCCCTTTAAGTATTTTAAATTCTTTATTTTGGTGATTTTAGCTGTCTCAAAATGCTATACATGTTTTTTTTAGCTGGATTGTGTAACAAATCTAGGCTTTAAGTTCGACGATTTGTCTACGCGTTTTGACGTTTTGGTTTAAGTTTTTGTTTTTCCTCATTTTTCAAAAAAAAAATGTTGGAAAGCTTTGAAACTTGTCACACATGTTATTATAATTACACAATGTTATATGACAAGAACCTTAACTCTGTCCTGTGTTTTACCTGAATTATCCCACCTTTTTACTTCGATTTTTAGCTCACTGATCAGAGATCAGCAGAGCTTATGCCGTGGTGCGGTGTTTGTCATCGTCCTTCTGTCCGTCCGTCTGTCCGTAAACTTTTGTTTGTAGCGACTACTCCTTTGAAGCTACTGGATGGATTTTCATGAAACTTTACAGAAATGTTGCCCATGATGTCCAGCTGATCCAAGTAAAAATTCATGTTGATGTGAAATTCAAGATTTGCCGCCAAAGCTAAAAATAGATTTTTAAAGAACAAGTTTGTAGCGACTACTTCTTGAACACTCTAAGTGATATTGATATGAAACTTTTTTTAAAATGATCAGCATGACATGGTGTTGATCCTTGCCGAAAATCATTTAGATTCGACATTAAACATGGCTGCCAGCGGCCATCTTTGTTTTCATATAGTTATAAAATAAAAACTTGTAGCGACTACTCCTCTGAAACTACTTGACGGATTTTCATGAAACTTCACAGAAATGTTGCTCTTGATGTCTAGGTTATCCTAGCAAAATTTAGCCAGAAATTCAAGATTGTCGCCACGGCTAAAAATAGATTTAAAAAAAACAAGTTTGTAGTGACTACTTCTTGAAAACTACCTACTTGACGGATTTTCATGAAACTTAACAGAAATGTTGCTCTTGATGTCTAGTTGATCCTAGCAAGATTTCAGGTCGGCCAGAAAATCAAGATGGCCACCATGGCTAAAAACAGATTTTTAAAAAACAAATTTGTAGCGACTACTTCTTAAAAACTATAAGTAATATTGATATAGGACTTCTTCTAAAATGATCAGCATGACATGATGTTGGTCCTTGTTAAAAAATATTTTGATTCGACATTAAACATGGTTGCCAGCGGCCATCTTTGTTTATATAGAGTTATATAACAAATCTTGTAACGACTACTCTGAAACTACTTGACAGATTTTCATTAAACTTCACAGGAATGCTGATCTAGCTATCAGAACCTATCAATAGAGCTTCAATGTCATTGACCTCTTGTTCAGGTAAAAATGTGGAATTTGCAATCTGGCGTTCGCACCACTGTTGGTGCATCACTTGTATTAACTGTAGATATACTTGTTCTTATGCAGCATAATTTTACAGTTTGATTTTGTAGCTTCAACTGTACTGTAATTCATTTATTTCAACGATGATTGTATATACAAATCCACAATTTGTACCATAATGATAAACATTTTCCCCATAGAGAGTTGGATGAAGCTGCTGGAGAGTTTGACATTGCCGAGTACTACAGGCTTCATATAGCTGTGGAAAGCATCAGGTAACTATGTCATTTAAATATCGAGTGCTCAACGCGAAATTGTTGTATCTTGTTCTTTAGTTATATAATTTTATAGTTACACACCACTCTCGATATATTAGTTCAACTGACTCTTAATATGGCTTTATTCTTGTGTCAGTTTTTTTGCAGCCACCTCTGTTTTTAAATACTTGCAATACTAACACATCCACCCAGTTTCAGTCTATATTGCATCACAAACCTACTTTCGTAACATCTTACGTGATTTGTATTAAAATTTATTTATGTCTCTTCAGGTACTATACTATTCTTGAGTTTTCTCTTAAATTTTATATTGCGAATACAAATTCAGCACATTTTCTGTATATTTTTATACCAAGTGAATCAAAGTTGGTGCTTTTTCTCAATATTTTTTAAATTAAGAATACAAAATCGGTGTCTTTTCAGTTTATCAGGTGAGGCTTAGAAAATGAAGAAGTTGCTGCAGTTTTTCTTTTTCTAATCCTGCATTTCTTACATAGAAAAGAAACACCAAGATTATAAGTAATCTTGACTCATTTTTTGCACTGAGGTATCCTTGCTGACTTTAAAGACTGCAAAAAAAACTATTAGGTTACCTGTCCCACAATAAGCCTTCCCTTCATGTGTTGCAGGGTACCAGAGTTGCTGTTCCAGCCCTCTATGATAGGAGTAGAGCAGGCAGGTATAGCCGAGATCATGGACTATGTGTTCACGAAATACTCTACAGAGAACCAGCAGAGATTGTCCCAGGTAAGATGTGTGCTGGATACCAGGTCTCTTTGTGGTTCAGCCTCAACATCATTTCTAGCACAAATGTAAAAAAAGGCAATATTATTGTTTATATGGTCTGTATGTATGTGATACATACAGGTTATTAGATTTGTATGGGGATATATGCATGAATCTTCCACATATTAATATTGCGTGACTTTAGGAACGCAATATTTATCTGCAAAGACAGAGTGCATATATTCCAATATAAGTCTAGTAACCTTTTTATTGCATACGCATTTTGTAAAAAATAAAAATGAAACATTTTGTTTTCATCAAAAACATTTATTTGAAACAAACAATTTTCCACAACATTACGTGGTCCGAGTAGAAACTTTCATACCCCATCCAACCCTTTCTCCAAGAAGGTTGGCTGGGTATGAAATAAAACCTTATTTTGGGCTTAAAACGTTTGCATATTGTAAAATTAAAACATTTTAATAATAGGTAATTTAAACAGCTTATCACATTTTTTCAGTAAAAAAACAACGTTTTTTAAACGTGTTTTATTGTCTAAATATCAGTTGTAAATCCTGCTAATATAAGCTTTCCCATCGCTTAATGGAATTAAGGCGGGACCACGTAATGATGAAATCTACATACTACCATTTGTTTTTTCATCACGTGACATACTTTCTGTGACGTAATATTATATATGAAATGAGCATGAAACTGTACATTGCACCAATTCCAAACAAGGATGCAAAAGAAGGTCCAAGTACATTACATCGGATATGTACGAATATTAACATTTCCAGTTACATTGAATGTAAATGGAGTTTGTAAATGGTTATGAAATAATTACAAATCTGCATGCTTGCGCTGAAACTGTAAAATGTAACTAACCAAATCCTTTATTGCTGGGTAATATGATCCTTTTATCAAGCTTTGTTTGCCTCATCAAAGTGCAGGCAGACACTTTTGCCAGGATCATTATTTTAATGGTTGCTAATTTTATGTTATGGTGATGTATTAATAGAGCTGTTAAACACGAATTAAGATCATATCAGCTATGATGTACCAATTCAGTCGTCTTGAATTAAATTAATTTAAAACCTGGTTAAACAGTTTCTAACGCATGTCATTGTTATTGACAGTTTTGGTGATAAACGCTTTGAGAAAAATTTAAATGATATTGCATGTTTAATGTTCCATGATTTGGCGCCGGATTATGCACTATTTAATAGTCGCACATTTTTTAACGTCAACCAATCAGATTTCAGGATTTTTGTCAAGTATGTAAAAATAAACTATTACTTTCCGTTACTACTATATTACCTATAATATTCCCAATATTGTCCTGAATTGCAGTATGTGTTCCTAACCGGCAGCAATGCCAACTTCCCGTGGTTTAAGGAACGCATGCATAAAGAATTACTTCAGATGAGACCATTCCAGTCCACCTTCAATGTGTTCACAGCAGGTAGGTTGTATAATTAACTCTTTTAAAAAATATGTATCCTTTCACACTTAAAATTATTTTAATTAATACCATACACCGTACATTTCACTATTATTTATAAAAATATAAAAAATATAAAAAAATATAAAAAATAATAAAACATTTTATAAAATGGACTGTTTCTTTGAATTGTGTACCAGTAGTTGTCTTTTTTTTTTGAATTTGCTGTCTGTTTGCCAGTCTGGCTCATTTAAATCATCTTATGTAATTAGTTCTCCACCGGTCCCGGTGGGGGGGACTATAGGTTTGCACCTCGTCCTTCCATCCGTCCTTCCGTCCGTCCTTCTGTCCGTCCTTCCAGCCCCGTGTGATTCCCGGGTGCCCCCGTTTGGTCACGGGGCAAAGAATAGGGCCACTGCAGATCCCTTTGGAGGGGTAGACAGAGGGGTAGAATCCCCCCAAATTCATGTTCATTTTATCATTTTTTGTTCATGTTCATTAAAGGTCTTCATCATGATCCCTGCATTGTTTCAGATGCTATCTCGCTCACATCAAAAGAGCAGTGGCAGAAAAACAATAAACGTGGCTCCAGCGTAAATGGAGTTTCTACGATAGAATTTGCAGAAACTCTGCAGTTCAGGGTGAGAAGGTTCTAGGCCCATTTTCCATATTTTATCTCGATGTACATAGAAGATGAGCCTGGCATGTTCATGCCTGTTAGGCGCCATATAACCTTTTCATGTGTTGGTGCGCCTTAAAACCAAATTCAATTCTGTCCGTCCTTCCGAATGCTTGTCCAGGCCATATTTTCAATACTATAAGACTGAGATACCAAACTTGGTATGTGGATACATCTTGGGATAGCGGTGTGTTGCATACCAAAATAAGGTCACTGTGACCTTGACCTGTGACCTCTGTCATAGAAAATGCTTGTCCAGACCGTATTTTCAATACTATAACACTTAGAGATACCAAACTTGGTATGTGAATACATCTTGGGATAGCAGTATGTCGCATACCAAAATAAGGTCATTGTGACCTTGACCTGTGACCTCTGTCATAGAAAATGCTTGTCCGGACCGTATTTTCAATACTGTAACACTTAGAGATACCAAACTTGGTATGTGGATACATCTTGGAATAGTAGTGTGTCGCATACCAAAATAAGGTCATTGTGACCTTGACCTGTGACCTCTGTCATAGAAAATGCTTGTCTGGACCGTATTTTCAATACTATAACACTTAGAGATACCAAACTTGGTATGTGGATACATCTTGGGATAGCGGTGTGTCACATACCAAAATAAGGTCACTGCGACTCCTTGACCTGTGACCTCTGTCATAGAAAATGCTTGTCCAGACAGTATTTTCAATACTATAACACTTAGAGATACCAAACTTGGTATGTGGATACATCTTGGGATAGCGGTGTGTCGCATACCAAAATAAGGTCACTGTGACACCTTGACCTGTGACCTCTGTCATAGAAAATGCTTGTCCAGACCGTATTTTCAATACTATAACACTTAATGATACCAAACTTGGTATGTGAATACATCTTGGGATAGCGGTGTGTCGCATACCAAAATAAGGTCACTGCGACTCCTTGACCTGTGACCTCTGTCATAGAAAATGCTTGTCCAGACCGTATTTTCAATACTATAACACTTAGAGATACCAAACTTGGTATGTGGATACATCTTGGGATAGCGGTGTGTCGCATACCAAAATAAGGTCACTGTGACACCTTGACCTGTGACCTCTGTCATAGAAAATGCTTGTCCAGACTGTATTTTCAATACTTTAACACCTTTGATACCAAACTTGGTATGTGGATAGATCTTGGGATAGCGGTGTGTCGCGTACCAAAATAAGGTCACTGTGACACCTTGACCTGTGACCTCTGTCATAGAAAATGCTTGTCCAGACCGTATTTTCAATACTATAACACTTAGTGATACCAAACTTGGTATGTGAATACATCTTGGGATAGCGGTGTGTCGCATACCAAAATAAGGTCATTGAGAACTTGACCTGTGACCTCTGTCATAGAAAATGCATAGAAAATGCTTGTCTGGACCATATTTTCATATAAGAAAATAAAATCTGATCTTTGTTGACACCTTGAACAAACTGCATTCATTCGGCACTTCTTAAATGTGTTCTACTTTCACTTTCAAAACTTTCAATTTGATAAATAAAATCATACAACCATGCAAGTGGTTCTTATCTATCACAAACAAGTCAATAAAGTCATTTCAGCCAGGAAAACAGTCCTTAAGTACTCAAAAATGCCTTTTATCACGAAAAAAGTTAGGGATTATATATTTGGGAACTTCTTTCGACTACACCAGGCATGAATATCACATTGATTTACTTCCTGTATACCATTTGCAGTCTATTTGCCAGTCTGGCTCATTTAAATCATCTTATGTAATTAATTTAAATCTTGAAGCTTTGACAGCATTAATTGCAATATTGTTCAAAGCCTGTATAGGACCATATGATACATATTATACATCTGTTTTATACCATGCAAAAGCCAAACCAATGTGCATGTATAAATGTTTTAACTACATTATTTTTGTTGTAAATATATAAATGGGCAAAAAGTCTGTATTTTCTAGTCTTCCTTACCAACATATTAAAGGGGGTACATCAGGATTTTTCTAGAAACAAGTTAAATTATAAAATTGTTCCCGTTGATGATAAAACACTTATATTAATCAAAATATGATGTTAGAACCATTTTGTTAATGTCTAAACTTTGAAAACACCATACAGACAGGACGGAAACGGACGTAAAATGCTGAAATTAACCCTGGTGCGTCACCTAGGATAGCATGTATTACTGTGCAGAATGAATTTCTTTGCAAATAAGGGATAATTTTTAGGCTCATTCATTATGTTTTGGCCATGTAAAACAGAAAATATTAATTTTGTCAATTTTAAGTCGGACACCTAGACCCCCATGAAAAGCCTGATGTACTCCCTTTAAAGTTTATGATTTAAAGTTTATGATTTAAAAACTTAAATGCTTTGACACATATTAAATAAATTTAAATACATAATACAGGTCTGTCAAAACTTTTTAACTAAAAATTTAAAGCGCGTGAAGAACATTTTTAAATGGAAATTGGAGCTCGCGATTTGCTTTTAATACTTATTTTTTTAAAGCGCAAATTAAAATTCATTCTTAAAGAAAACGTTAGATTACAGACTTCAACATGCACACAAATAGTTTGTTTCAGAGAGGACTTTGCAGATATGAAAGACTTGATTCAATTGATACTTCAACTTGTTTTGATGGAAGTGCAAATGTTCTACATATGATATTCCTAAATGCAAAAACAAAGTCTCCAGAGCTCTTAAACAAATTATAATCATCACACGCGGCAACAGCTATTATAGTGATACCACACAGAGGTATTCGCTAGTTTCTCACACTTGTTATTTTAATTAGGTTGACCAATTAAAAAACAAGAGATATATTGCTGTTATTGCGCAAGTTGTTATGTCACTGACGGAACTAATTATATCCTTAGGTGTTACTTGCAGTTTCAGTCGGCACATTACACCGACCCCCACTGATTTGATTCTTATAAATACCCTCCTTTGCTAACTAGGAAGTGTAACATGACCAGTGCAGGAAATAGCTGATAAACTGTGAAAATATAGCTGTTAAATCATGAACTTTTTGTTTTGATAGAAAATCCGGAGATTGTACACTTAAATCCGGAGATCTGGCGAGCAAATGAAAAATATGGAAAATATCCGGAGGTTTGGCAGGCCTGTTAATAGACACATTTGCATTATGTTATAAACACAACACTTAGGCTTACTCTGATACAGCCGCTTTGTTAGGAAATTTTTTAATATCGTGTCTTTTTAAAATAATTTTCAGCCAATCCAACATTAGACGCATGGTTAGGTGCGAAGAAATGGATCGCCTCACCGACCAATTCTGATTTCTGGATCACTCGGGCAGAATATGAAGAGAAGGGTGGGGATTACCTCAAGGAACATGTGGCGTCAAATCGCTACCTGCCACACCCTGTACTGGTGACAATGTGAGGGGTGGGAAACCTTAATCTGCAACACAGTCTACAGTTATTGCTGGATTGATGCATGCTCAAAGTTGTGGACCGACTTCAAGGTCAATGTGACTGTCTATTTCAATAGTGACCTTTCTGAAATAGGTCAACGTCATCTAAACAGAGGAAACGGACTATATGAAGATATCAGAAATTATGAGGAATATAATTGAAGCGACGTGCTAAACATGTTTACAACAAGAAGAACAAAAGAACATTTATGTTAAAGTAGCAAAACTGCCATACTTAAATAAATGCATATTAACCTATTATATACATAAATTGATGAATGCATGAATAAATATTCAAAGGACAAGGTATGATAAGGGGGTATTTTGGCCCCCAATATATTCAAAATGCAAAAAAATAATATTTACATATAATCTGTTGTGCATATTGAAGTAAATTGATCATATTCTATCTTCAAAATATATTTTTTGTTTTATTTATCTAGATTTAATAGGGTCTCAAAAAACGGTATTTTTGGTAATTTTGTTATATTTTGTAGATTTTTGGACCTTTCTGGGCAAGATTTTGATCCTAAAAATATAGAGCGCACCTCCGAGGACACACAGTTTTTTGGCAGATGATGCATCCCTATCAAGTACCTGTTTCAACAAAAAATCAGCTGTGCTCGAGGGTGCGCTCTGTATTTCCAAGACCAAAAACTGATCGAAAATGAACAAAAATTTCATTTTTTTTGAAAGAAAAGGCCTTGTTTGTGAGGCTCTTAAACTCATTTAGAGCCTTCAAACGTATTTGTAATGAGTTTTAATATTGATTCAGTTCATTTGTAGCTAAATTAGATATTCAAAACTTTTGCATTAAAACTTTCAATATTGGGGGCCAATTTTGTCCCTTATCACCCTAGTCCTTTGAAGATGCTTCAAATGTTGCTGATAACTCACAAAGCATTTCATAATGGGTAAAAGGAAGGCAATATCAAATACAGGTATTTTGCCCCAGGTTCATTTATACATTTATAAACAACCTGTATTATCATAACCTGTTGTTTATATTTAAATCTGATCGACTATTGGTTTATACATGTGTAATTACTATGTAAAATATGCATTATTTGGCAGTAGGTTGCCTTTGAAGAAACTAAACCGCCATATAACGGCAAAATTACTCTACAAAAGCCTTTATCAAAACTCTGTCTAAGTGTTCAGGTCATATAATAATGTATATGTGCCAATTAAAAGTATAGGTTAATTTACAGGTTCTTAAAATACATGTGATTTAATATGCGGGAAATAAATGATGAGTTGTTAACTCTTACTTTGTTGCTCCATTTTTGGGGTTTTGTAGCAGTTTATATTGTGTCTATAGAGTTTGGATTCCCAAATATGTAAACCAAGATGTGCATTGCGCAAAATAAACATGCATTTGAAATTACTATAACTAACTTTGATATATAATAATATTTTGGGTGATTATCTGTGCCATAAATGGAGTTTAACAAAGGTAAAATTGATTTCATTTGTCTGGACTTACAAGTGGCAATGGAAGCATGAATTAGTTTTGAACCATTAGTACCTTCTGTTGTTAAGTCGATACAAAAGAGAGACCAAACCAGTCGAGTCAGTTCATATAAGTCTTGGATTAGTACCCTGGAATTTGAACAAGGTTGTCCTATCAGTTGTCGTATCGTATGCATTCACTCATAATAAAGAGTGTATGAACACAAAATACAATTTGCTACCTCTGTTTTTTGTTTGCTCACCTGAACAAAACTATTATGATCCCCTGTGTCAGAATTTTACTGTTCCTTTAATAACTTTAAAAACTGCTGAAAGGTGCAAAGTAGGTCCATTCGCTATTCAAATGACCACCATTACTAAAAATAGCCCTGACCGTAAACATTCTTCATCTCAATAACCTTGGTGGCAAAACCACTGACCTATTGATTGGGTTCATGGCAGCATATTATCGATGAAGCGCTTGATTCTGGTAAGTTTTTGCTTCGTAACTTCCTTCATATTAAACAAATTTTGTTCAACTAAAGCGCTCCAAATGCTTTGGTAATGAAGAAAGTTTTTTGTCTATATATATTTATACATTTTGGGAAGGCTACAAATCTCAGAAGGTACTCAATGAATCGAATTACCCTTCGTGGTGCAGGAAAGAGCTCTATTTGTGGGGGTATGTGAAGTTTAGTTGAAAACAAAGCTTAAATATTAGAAAGCTTATGAAGCAAAAGCAACACCTGAATCGAGCACTTTGATAATTTTTTGCTGTGATTGCTTTGGTAATGAAGAAAGTTTTTTGTCTATATATATTTATACATTTTGGGAAGGCTACAAATCTCAGAAGGTACTCAATGAATCGAATTACCCTTCGTGGTGCAGGAAAGAGCTCTATTTGTGGGGGTATGTGAAGTTTAGTTGAAAACAAAGCTTAAATATTAGAAAGCTTATGAAGCAAAAGCAACACCTGAATCGAGCACTTTGATAATTTTTTGCTGTGAACACCCCCCCCCCCCCCCCCCCCTCCCTCTCTCTTCGTGTTCATTTTTAGCTTTTGACTATTTGAAGAATAAGAGAGCTTATGTAATCACCACGGCGTCGGCGTCCCACATCAAGGTTTGCATGTAAGCTTTGTTTAAAAGTCTATGTCTCTTACATTTCTTATCCTAGCACAAGCAAATTTGGCCATGGGCTTCCTTATAGCATTATCTTAAGGGCTGCATAAGCAATTTTTGTTCCTGTAACCCATGGGCTCCCATGGAACCCAAATTCTGATAGTTCATAAAATGTGTCCCGTTTCACATCAAATTTTGCGTCTAAGCTGTGTTTACAAATCTATATATCTTACATTTCTTATCCTAGCTAGCACAACCAAATTTGGCCTTATAGCATTATCTTAAGGGCTGCTTAAGTAATTTTGGTTCCTGTAGTTGTATATATCTATAATTTTGGTTTCAGATTTCTTATAGCATTATGCATCTTATTCATACTTTACCCATATTGGGGCATGGGCTCCCTCCTCCTCGCACCCACACCCACCTTTTTTTTTTTTTTACATATTTCTGTGTTGTTTTGGTCAATTCTTACACATAAAGCTATGTTGCCCAACTCGCACCCCGCCCCCACTCGAAACTTTATTTTTTTATTTATTTATTTTACATATTTCTGTGTTGTGTTGATCAATTCTTACACATATATCTTTTGCCCCCTCCCCCCCCCCCCCCCCCCCCCCCACTTATATAGGAAACACATTAAAGTCTTCTTCTCTAGAACTACAGGAGCCAGAGGTTTACTATTTTGCATTTTCTATACTCTTATGGTCCAAATGGTGACCGTGGGGTCACATTTGGCCCCGTGCCAGGGGTCATGTTTTACATAGGCTTGTATAGGGAAAAACTTAAAAAATCTTCTCTGAAACCACAAAGCTCTCATATAATACATGTAGCCCTGGGGTCACATTTGGTCCTGCCCAAGGTGTTACACTCTAGCACCTTCATTTTGTATTTGATATTTACCAACTTTGTAAGTGTCTTTATATCAATGTTGTTAACAACTGAGCCCACATTTCTTGAGCAATCTTAACCAAACTTGCACAGATTGTATATGACCATAAGATTTCGAAGAAGTTTGATAATGTGCCAGTACTCAAATGATCGATTTAGGGCCATATCTTGGCCCTCTTGTTTGTTTTTGTTGACATATTTCTGTGTTGTTTTGGCCAATTCTTACACCTATAGCTATGTTGACCACCCACTCCCCACCACTGACCCCCCTCCCCATCCCGCCTAACCACCCCCACTCAAAACTGGATTTTGTTTTGCATATTTCTGTGTTGTTTTGATCAGTTCTTACACACAGCTATGTTGCCTCCCTCCTCCCCCCACCCCCCATCCGAAACTCGATTTTTCTTCTTTTTTTTTTACTTATTTCTGTGTTGTTTTGGTACATTCTTACACGTATAGCTATGTTACCCTCCCCCCACACACACACACACCTCCCCCACCCCACACTCGAAACTGGATTTTTTTATTATTATTATATCTTATTTTTACATATTTCTGCGTTGTTTTGGTCTATTTTTACACTATAGCTATGTTACCCCACACCCCATCCCCTAACCATCCTCCACCCCATCATCACCACCACCCGAATGTATATATATATTAAATTGTTTTGCCTATATCTGTGTTGTTTTGTTTTATCAGTTTATCAATATGTTTTCGCACCATCCCCCACCCCCAACCATCCCACCACCAGAATGTTTTTTTTTTTACATATGTCTGTGTTGCTTTGTTTGATCAAATCTACACCTATATCAATGATGCGCCCCCGCCCTGCCCCCCCATTTGTTTATGGGCTGGCATGGAGGACAATTTGGGGGGGGGGGGGAATTGTTTTCATTTTATCTTCCATTATTTGGAAAAAAAATAACTTGAACGCAATCATTTACATATAAAACAATTTAAATTAAATTCAGATGCACAGAATGATGAAATATCAATAAAAGAAAAACTGAAATGAGGCCACAATAAAAATTGCCAGATATCCCCTCCCTAACCGAGTTGCCTTTCGACCACAAATTTCTTTAAAATGACAGCAATTTTGGATTAAAACTTGTAAAAATATTAAAATTTCACACCCTGCCCCAAATTTTACTATAATTTGAATGAGATTCTAACAATAATTTTATATCAGCCCGAGTTTCTATACCCGTCCCGCAATTTATTTATTTTTAAAAACGTGTTTAACATAAGGCACAAATAATGTTCAGTTCCAGGTTATATTACCTAAAAGAAAGGATGTTTAAAAACTCATTTAACATCAGGAACGAACTATGTTAAGGTCCAGGTTATATTAACCTAAAAGAATAGACGTTTTAAAATGTGTTTAACATCAGGCACGAACTATGTTTAGTTCCAGCTTATATTAACTTCAAAGGACGGACGTTTAAAATATGTTGAACATCAGGCACAAACTGTGTAAAGTTCCAGGTTATATGAACCTAAAAGAACGGATGTTTAAAAACGTGTTAAACATCAGGCACGAACTATGTTAAGTTCCAGGTAATATTAACCTAAAAGAACGGACGTTTAACACATGTTGAACATCAGACATGAACTATGTTAAGTTCCAGGTTATATTAACCTAAAAGAACGGACGTTTAAAAACATGTTTAACATCAGGCGCGAACTATTTTGAGTACCATGTTATATGAACCTAAAAGAACGGATGTTTAAAAACATGTTACACATCAGGCACGAACTATGTTAAGTTCCAGGTAATATTAACCTAAAAGAACGGACGTTTAACACATGTTGGACATCCGACATGAACTATGTTAAGTTCCAGGTAATATTAACCTTAAAGAGCGGACGTTTAAAAGCATGTTTAACATCAGACACGAACTATGTTAAGTTCCAGGTTATATTAACCTAAAAGAACGGACGTTTTAAAACAGTTTAACAAAAGGCACGAACTATGTTAAGTTCCAGGTTCTAGTAACCTTAAAGAACGGACGTGTAAAAACACGTTTAACATCAGGCACGAACTATGTAAAGTTCCAGCTTATATTAGCCTAAAAGAACGGACGTTTAAAAACATGTTTAACATCAGGCACGAACTATGTTAAGTTCCAGGTTCCATTTACCTAAAAGAACGGACGTGTAAAAACACGTTTAACATCAGGCACGAACTATGTAAAGTTCCAGCTTATATTAGCCTAAAAGAACGGACGTTTTAAAACACGTTTAACATCAGGCACGAACTATGTTAAGTTCCAGGTTACATTAGCATAAAAGAACGGACGTTTAAAAACATGTTTAACATCAGGCACGAACTATGTAAAGTTCCAGCTTATATTAGCCTAAAAGAACGGACGTTTAAAAACATGTTTAACATCAGGCACGAACTATGTTAAGTTCCAGGTTCCATTTACCTAAAAGAACGGACGTGTAAAAACACGTTTAACATCAGGCACGAACTATGTTAAGTTCCAGCTTATATTAGCCTAAAAGAACAGACGTTTAAAAACATGTTTAACATCAGGCACGAACTATGTTTAGTTCCAGCTTATATTAACCAAAAAGAACGGACGTTTATCAACAAGTTGAACATCAGTCACAAACTATGTTAAGTTCCAGGTTACATTACCCTAAATGAACGGACGTTTTAACACAGTTTTAATAAAAGTCACGAACTATGTAAAGCTCTAGGTTATATTTACCTACAGGAACGGACGTTTATCAACATGTTTAACATCAGGAACGAACTATGTAAAGTTCCAGGTTATATTAACCTAAAAGAACGGACGTTAAAAAACGTGTTTAACACCAGGCACAAACTATGTAAGGTTCCAGCTTATATCAACCTAAAAGAACGGACGTTGAAAGACATGTTTAACATCAGGCACGAACTATGTAAAAATCCAGCTTATATTAACCTAAAATAATGGACGTTTTTACATATGTTTAACATCAGGCACGAACTATGTTACGTTCAAGGTTATATAAACCTAAAAGAACGGACGTTAAAAAACGTGTTTAACATCAGGCACGAACTATGTAAAGTTCCAGCTTATATTAACCTAAAAGAACGGACGTTAAAAAACGTGTTTAACATCAGGCACAAACTATGTAAAGTTCCAGCTTATATTAACCTAAAAGAACGGACGTTAAAAAACGTGTTTAACATCAGGCACGAACTATGTAAAGTTCCAGCTTATATTAACCTAAAATAACGGACGTTTAGAAATATGTTTAACTTCATATGCGAGCTATGTTAAGTTCCAGGTTATTTTAACATAAGAGAACGGACGTGTAAAGACATTTTAACGTCAGGCACGAACTATGTTAAGTTCCAGCTTATATTAACCTAAAGGAACGGACGTTTTTTTAACATCAGACACGAACTATGTAAAGTTCCAGCTTATATTAACCTAAAAGAACGGATGTTAAAAAACATATTGAACATCAGTCATGAACTATGTTAAGTTCCAGGTTGTATTAACCTAAAATAACGGACGTTTTAAAACATGTTTAACATCAGGCACGAATTTTTTTAAGTTCCAGCTTATATTAACCTTATAGAACGGACGTTCAAAAACATGTTTAACACCAGGCACGAACTATGTAAAGTTCCAGCTTATATTAGCCTAAAAGAACGGACGTTTAAAAACATGTTAAGCACCAGGCACGAACTATGTAAAGTCCCAGCTTAACCTAAAAGAACGGACGTGTAAATAGATTTTAACGTCAGGAACGAACTATGTAAAGTTCCAGCTGATATTAACCTAAAAGAACGGACGTTTTAAAACGTGTTTAACATCAGTCACGAACTATGTAAAGTTCCAGCTGATATTAACCTAAAAGAACGGACGTTTTAAAACGTGTTTAACATCAGTCACGAACTATGTAAAGTTCCAGGTTATATTAACCTAAAAAAGCGGACGTTTATTTCAATGATTAATAATTGCGTAGTTGCGGATTAGCCTAATCGATGTACCTGTCATGAAATTGACGAAGCAATTCGGATTGTGATTGTTCGAACTCAGAACCATTTCGGATAAATAATTTATAAAATGCGATTCACATAAATTTGATGAGTATATACAATGCGTGTTTAAGTGAGAACATTAAAGAAGCTATCCCGCCAAATAACGGCAAAATTACACTACAAAACCGTTTATCAAAACTTTATCCAGGTGTTCATGTCATATAATAATGTATATGTGCCAATTAAAAGTAAAGAATTTTTAACAGCTCTTAAAATACTCGCGATAGAATATGCGTAAAATTAATTATGAGTTGGTAAGTTAATTCGACGCTCCAGTTTTGGGTTTTAGCCTGGCTGTTTAAAGCCGTTTATATTGTGTCTGTATAGTTTGGATTCTCAAAATATGTAAGTTATATCTATACATTGTCGTCAGTAGGTTTATAAATGGTGTACATATTTTGTAAAATGTGGCTGTTGTTGGCGGGATGGCTACTTTAAGAGATGGAGAATTCGTCTCATCCCTCGGATTATATAGCACATGAGGGATGGGATATGTTCGATCCAGTGCCTAGGATACCAATACCATTCTTTATAGACAGTAGAAATGATTCTAGGGCAATATGTTAGTCTTCATACCTGTTAAAGGGGTGGTTTTGGGAACCAGAACAGAACATCACTTTATTAAACTTAAATTACAGGTGATACAAGAGCATACAATACAAAGTTCTTGTAATTTCTGTATACCTTGTAGTAGGCCTAATTGTAAACAGAATTAAGTGGCACGTGACGAACGTTGAATGGTCTGTCGTCTGTATAGTTTGTGTTGTCGTGTGTTTTGTGTTCGGATATTATATTTCATAAGAAAAAGGAAAGTGTGTTAGATTTAACTATTGTTTTGGATCTAGATAATCATTTAAGAGGTAAGTGCATTTTGAACAATAATGAATAGAGTGGGTATATGCCACTGTATGTGGTTAAGCGTTCTGAGTTAAATGTTTAGCATCATCAATTGCATACATAACAGGAGAAACATTTAATAAGCGTTTTGTTACTTGAGATATATTAAATAAATGATACACAGTTCAACGTTTGAACGTGTCTAATACTATTTTTACAAACTTACAGATATTTTGTACCAATTGCCGTGTGACTGATTGGTGATGGGGTGGTGTTAGAGTATCATTTCCCTTGTGAATGGATTGGTTATGGGGTGGTGTTATGGTACCAATTCTCTTTTCAATTATTGGTTATGGGATGATGTTAGGGTACCAATTACCTTCTGAATGATTGGTTATAGAACGTTATTAGGGTACCAATTCCCTTTTCAATGATTGGTTATGGGATGGTGTTAGGGTACCAATTGCCCTGCGATTGACGGATAATGGGGTGGTGTTAGGGTATCAATTCCTTTGTGAATGATTGGTTATGGAGTGGTGTTAGGATACCAATTTCCTTGTGAATGATTAGTTATGGGGTGGTTTTTGGGTACCAATTCCCTTTTCAATGATTGGTTATGGGATGGTGTTAGGGTACCAATTGCCCTGTGAATGACGGATAATGGGGTTGTGTTAGGGTATCAATTCCTTTGTGAATGATTGGTTATGGGGTGGTGTTAGGATACCAATTTCCTTGTGAATGATTGGTTATGGGGTGATGTTATGGTACCAACTCTAAGGTGAATGATGGGTTATAGGGTGGTTTTTGGTACCAATTCCCTTGTGAATGATCGGCGATGGAGTGGTGTTAAGGTACCAATTCCCTTGTGAATGACTGGTTACGGGGTGGTGTTAGGGTACCAATAGCCATGTGAATGAAGGAGAATTAGGTGGTGTTCATACCTGTTAAAGGGGTGGTTTTGGGAACCAGAACAGAACATCACTTTATTAAACTCAAATTACAGGTGATACAAGAGCATACAATACAAAGTTCTTGTTATAATACAAATGACATGGTGTTAGTTTTTACATTGTTAAATATAATAGGAATAACAAATATAATACAATCACTTATATTTTATGGGAAAATAAAAAAATAAAAAAAAAACACAGAAAAAAGCAATAATAAAAAAGTTATGTGTGTGGTGGTGGTGCGGGGGGAATTATTTACAAATATTAACCTATTCGTGGTTGCTAATTCTTTAGCTGGTTAGTTTAAATAAAACGGGTCGAAATGTACATTGAAATAGTAGTGACAGGTTTTGACCTTTTTCGGTGCAGGTTTTGTTATGAAACAGACAGTACTTATTGTGGTGTACCGGAAGTAAATCAAATCCCATTGAGTCCAATGCAATATTGTCCAAGCTTTCTAGTTAGCCTTTTTTTAAAATGAAATTCAAACTAAGATTCACTTACATGTTCTTAGTTATGAGACCTGCCTTTCTAGAAAACTGCTGAGAATAGTAGGGGTCATGTGGCATATAAGAAAAGAAAATTCTGATCTTTGTTGACACCGTGAACAAACTGCATTCATTCGGCGCCTCTTAAATGTGTTCTACTTTCACTTTCAAAACTTTCCAGTTGATAAATAAAATAATCATACAACCATGCAAATGTTTTTTAGCTATCACAAACAAGTCAATAAAGTCATTTCAGCCAGAAAAACAGGCCTTAAATACTCAAAAATGCCTTTTATCACAAAAAAAGTTTGAGATTATATATTTGGGAACTCCTTTCGACATCACCAGGCATGAATACCACCAGGCATGAATACCACAGTGCTACACCAGGCATCACCAGGCATGAATACCACCAGGCATGAATACCACAGTGATTTACTTCCTGTATACCGTGTAGTTACACCCAATCTCTCTACCAGAGTGAGTGAAAGGAACGATAACTCGGCGTGGAGATTGAGATATACCACAGTGATTTACTTCCTGTATACCTTGTAGTAGGCCTAATTGTAAACAGAATTAAGTGGCACGTGACGAACGTTGAATGGTCTGTCGTCTGTATAGTTTGTGTTGTCGTGTGTTTTGTGTTCGGATATTATATTTCATAAGAAAAAGGAAAGTGTGTTAGATTTAACTATTGTTTTGGATCTAGATAATCATTTAAGAGGTAAGTGCATTTTGAACAATAATGAATAGAGTGGGTATATGCCACTGTATGTGGTTAAGCGTTCTGAGTTAAATGTTTAGCATCATCAATTGCATACATAACATTTAATAAGCGTTTTGTTACTTTAGATATATTAAATAAATGATACACAGTTCAACATTTGAACGTGTCTAATACTATTTTTACAAACTTACAGATATTGTGTACCAGTTGCCGTGTGACTGATTGGTGATGGGGTGGTGTTAGAGTATCATTTCCCTTGTGTATGGATTGGTTATGGGGTGGTGTTATGGTACCAATTCCCTTGTGAATGATTGGTTATGGGGTGGTGTTAGGGTACCAATTCCCTTTTCAATGATTGGTTATGGGACGGTGTTAGGGTACCAATTGCCCTGTGAATGACGGATAATGGGGTTGTGTTAGGGTATCAATTCCTTTGTGAATGATTGGTTATGGGGTGGTGTTAGGATACCAATTTCCTTGTGAATGATTGGTTATGGGGTGATGTTATGGTACCAACTCTAAGGTGAATGATGGGTTATAGGGTGGTTTTTGGTACCAATTCCCTTGTGAATGATCGGCGATGGAGTGGTGTTAAGGTACCAATTCCCTTGTGAATGACTGGTTACGGGGTGGTGTTAGGGTACCAATAGCCATGTGAATGAAGGAGAATTCGGTGGTGTTAGGGAACCAATTTCCTTGTGAATGACTGGTTACGGGGTGGTTTTTGGTACCAATTTCCTTGAGAATGATCGGCGATGGAGTGGTGTTAAGGTACCAATTTCCTTGTGAATGACTGGTTACGGGGTGGTGTTAGGGTACCAATATCCTTGAGAATGATCGGTTATGGGGTGGTGTTAGGGTACCAATTCCCTTGAGAATGATCGGTTATGGGGTGATGTTAGGGTACCAATTCCCTTTTTAATGATTGGTTATGGATTGGTGTTATTTTACCAATTTGCTTGTGAATGACGGATAATGAGGTGGCGTTAGGGTACCAATTCCCCTGTGATGGGGAGGTGATGGGGAGGTGATGGGGAGGTGTTAGGGTACCAATTTCCTTGTGATTGACGGAAAATGGGTTATGTTAGGGTACCAACTGGCATGTGAATGACAGTTAATGGGGTGGTGTTAGGGTACCAATTCCCTTGTGAATGATTGGTTATGGTTCTGTGTTATGGTACCGATTTCCTTGTGATGAGCCGGTGTTAGGGTATCAGTTCCCTTGTGAATGATTGGTTATGTGGTGGTTTTGGTACCAATTTACTTGTGAATGATTGGTGATGTGGTGATGTTTGGGTACCGATGACCATGTGCATGATGGATAATATGGTGGTGTTAGGTTACTGATTCCCTTGTGAATGATTGGTTATTTTGTAGTGTTATGGTACCATTTCCCTTGTGAATGATTGGTTACGGGGTGGTGTTAGGGTACCAATTCCATTGTGAATGATTGGTTATTTTGTGTTGTAATGGTACCAATTTCCTTGTGAATGAGTGGTGATGAAGAGGTGTTAGGGTACCAATTGCCATGTGGATGACGGAGAATATGGTGGTGTTAGGGTACCAATTTCCTTGTGAATGATGGATAATGTGGTAGTTTTAGGGTACCAATTCCCTTGTGAATGACGGATAAGGTGATGGTGTTAGGTTACCAATCTCCTTGTGAATGATTGGTTATGGATTAGTGTTCTTTTGAATTATCGGTGATTGGGTGGTGTTAGGTTACTAATTGCCTTTTGAATGATTGGTAATGGGGTGGTATTCCGTTCTGAATGATTTGTTATGGGTGGTCTTAGGGTACCAATTCCCTCATTAATGATTGGTTATGTTGTGGTGTTATTGTACCAAATTTCCTTGTGAATGATTGTTATGGGCCGGTGTTAGGGTACCCATTCCCTTGTGAATGATTGGTTATGGGCCGGTGTTAGGGTATTCATTCCCTTGTGAATGATTGGTGATGGACCGGTGTTAGGGTACCCATTCCCTTGTGAATGATTGGTGATGGAGTGGTGTTAGGGTACCGATGCCATATGAATGGCGGATACTGTGGTGGTGTTAGGGTACTAATGTCCTTGTGAATGATGGATAATGGGTTGGTGTTAGAGCACCAATTCCCTGGTGAATAACTGATAATGAGTTGATGTTAGGTTATCAATTCCTTTTTGAATGATTGGTGATGGGGTGGTGTTAGGGTACCTATTCCCTTGTCAATGATTGGTTATGGGGTGGTATTAGGTTATTAATTCCCTTTTGAATGATTGGTGATTGGGTGGTGTTTGGGTACCATTTCACTTGTGAATAATGGGTTATGGTGTAATGTTATCGTACCAATTTCCTTGTGAATGATTGGTAATGGGTCGGTGTTAGAGTACCAATTGGCTTGTGAATGATTGGTGATGGAGTGGTATTAGGGTACCGATGGCCATGTGAATGACGGATAATGGGGTTGAGTTAATGTATCCTTTGTGAATGATTGGTTATGGGGTGGTGTTAGGATACCAATTTTCTTGTAAATGATTGGTTATGGTTGGTTATGGGTGGTGTTATGGTACCAATTATAATGTGAATTATTGATTATGGGGTGGTTTTGGGTACCAATTCCCTCGTGAATGATCGGTGATGGGGTGGTGATAGGGTACCAATACCCTTGTGAATGATTGGTTTTGGGGTGGTGGGGTGGTGTTAGGGTACCAATTGCCATATGAATGACGGAGAATATGGTGGTGTTAGGGTACCAATTTCCTTGTGAATGTTCGGTGATGGGGTAGTGTTAATGTACCAATTCTTTTCTCAATGATTGGTTAATGGGGTGGTGTTAGGGTACCAATTTCCTTGTGAATGATTTGTTATGTGGTAGTGTTAGGGTACTAATTGCCTTTTGAATGATTGGTGATGGGGTGGTATTAGGGTACCAATTCCCTTCTGAATGATTTGTTATATGGTGGTGTTAGGGTACCAATTCCCTTGCGAATGATTGGTTATGTTGTGGTGTTATTGTACCAATTTCCTTGTGAATGATTGGTAAAGGGCCGATGTTAGGGTACCCATTCCCTTGTGAATGATTGGTGATGGAGTGGTGTTAGGGTACCGATGCCATGTGAATGACGTATAATGGGGTGGTGTTAGGGTACTAATTTCCTTGTGAATGACGGATAATGGGTTGGTGTTAGAGTACCGATGCCATGTGAAAGACGTATAATGGGGTGGTGTTAGGGTACTAATTTCCTTGTGAATGACGGATAATGGGTTGGTGTTAGGGTACCAATTCCCTTGTGAATAACTGATAATGAGTTGATGCTAGGTTATCAATTCCTGTTTGAAAGATTGGTGATGGGGTGGTGTTAGGGTACCAATTCCCTTGTCAATGATTGGTTATGGGGTGGTATTAGGTTATTAATTTCCTTTTGAATGATTGGTGATTGGGTGGTGTTTGGGTACCAATTCACTTGTGAATAATGGGTTATGGTGTAATGTTATCGTACCAATTTCCTTGTGAATGATTGGTAATGGGTCGGTGTTAGAGTACCAATTGGCTTGTGAATGATTGGTGATGGAGTGGTATTAGGGTACCGATGGCCATGTGAATGACGGATAATGGGGTTGAGTTAATGTATCCTTTGTGAATGATTGGTTATGGGGTGGTGTTAGGATACCAATTTTCTTGTAAATGATTGGTTATGGTTGGTTATGGGTGGTGTTATGGTACCAATTATAATGTGAATTATTGATCATGGGGTGGTTTTGGGTACCAATTCCCTCGTGAATGATCGGTGATGGGGTGGTGAAAGGGTACCAATACCCTTGTGAATGATTGGTTATGGGATGGTGTTAGGGTACCAATTGCCATATGAATGACAGGGCTTTTTCCACAAAATTGGGAAGAGGTCCAGGCCTGTCCATTTTGGGAAAAAAGAACGGGCTTATTTCTCATTTTGGGAAAAATACAAGGTTTCATAAATTAAGTAAATATGACATTAATATACTTTATTTATATTGTCATCCATTATTTACCATAATTATTAACTTTTCCAAGTCGGAACTTACTTAGCAGACAAAAACACACTGCAGAATTCATGCTTTTTCTCAAATTCTGAGAGACTGCTGTTTTCCGATTGGGAAATATTTCTGCCACAGTTGGGAAAAAACAGTCCAATTTTCTGTTGGGAAGAGGCCCTTTACAGGCCTCTGTTATATAAGGTAAAAAAGCCCTGAATGACGGAGAATATGATGGTGTTAGGGTACCAATTCCCTTGTGAATGTTCGGTGATGGGGTAGTGTTAGGGTACCAATTCCTTTCTCAATGATTGGTTAATGGGGTGGTGTTAGGGTACCAATTTCCTTGTGAATTACGGATAATATGGTAGTATTAGGGTACCAATTCCCCTGTGAATGACGGATAAGATGATGGTGTTAGGTTACCAATTCCCTTTTGAATGATCGGTGATTGGGTGGTGTTAGGGTACCAATTCCCTTGTGCATGATTGGTTATGGGTATGTGTTAGTTTCCAATTCCCTTGTGAATGATTGGTTATGGGGTGGTGTTAGGGTACCAATTCCATTGTGAATGCAGGATAATGGGGTGGTATTAGGGTACCAATTCCCTTGTGAATGACCGGTGATGAGTTGTACTAGGGTACCAAGTCCCGTGTGAGTGCCGGATAATGGGGTGGTGTTAGACTAACGATTCCCTTGTGAATGACTGGTGATGGCCTGTGCTAAGGCACCAATTTCCTTGTGAATGACGGGTGATGGCATGACGCAAGGGTTGTAACTGCCTTGTGAATGACGGGTTATTGTTTAGTGCTAGGGTACTAATAACCCTGTGAATGACGGATTATGGTGTAGTGATAGAGTACCCGTTGCCTTTTGAATGAGGAGTTGGGTAAAAACGATATTTATTTACATCGATTATGAATCAAGATTCACCGCTTATATCACTCTCAACTTTCTGTGGGAGGAAAGCGGAGAACCCAGGGTAAACTCACGTGTGTACGAGCGGGGGACCACCGTTATGCACCTGTTTCTTTGTTAATGGCGGGTTATGAGTGCTCGAGTGGCAATTGCTTTGTGAATGAGACTAGCCTAAGAACTAATTTGTTAATCACCATAATGCATGGGCGTACCTCTTTCGGCGATGGTAGTCACTTATAAAACAAATGTCAAGTGCCTGTAGAGTTAACAACGCATAAGTTACCACCCATTATAAAATAAGCACATAGTTACGCCCAACATGTTTTTATTTACCTTCGCTTTATTGCACTCGGCAAAACTGAATTATAAGTGCGCTATTTTCTAAAGGTAGGTTATGTATCTACTTAAAATTGTGTTAAGACACCCATCAACGAATTCAATTGTCACTAAAATCGCTGCTATCTGAGTTGTTTATACGCAATTATAACTGTTGAAAGTGAAAATAGGTTTTTAAATCGAGGTGCTTACTTAAATGTGAAAACAGGTTTTTAAATCGAGGTACTGATTTAAATGTGCAAGCAGACTATTAAAATTGAGGTGCTCATTTAAATGTGCAAACATGTTTTTAAATCGAAGTGCTCATTTAAATTTGAAAACAGGCTATTAAAATCGAGGTGCTCATTTAAATGTGCAAACAGATTTTTAAATCGAGGTGCTCATTTAAATTTGAAAACAGGCTATTAAAATCGAGGTGCTCATTTAAATGTGCAAACAGATTTTTAAATCGAGGTGCTCATTTAAATGTGAAAACAGGTTTTTAAATCGAGATGCTCATTTAAATGTGAAAACAGGTTTTTAAATCGAGGTGCTGATTTAAATGTGCAAGCAGGCTAATAAAATCGAGGTGCTCATTTAAATGTGCAAACATGTTTTTAAATCGAGATGCTCATTTAAATGTGCAAGCAGGCTATTAAATCGAGGAGCTGATTTAAATGTGCAAACATGTTTTTAAATCGAGATGCTCATTTAAATGTGCAAGCAGGCTATTAAATTGAGGTGCTCATTTAAATGTGCAAGCAGGCTATTAAATCGAGGTGCTCATTTAAATGTGCAAACATGTTTTTAAATCGAGATGCTCATTTAAATGTGCAAGCATCTTTTTAAATCGAGATGCTCATTGAAATGTGCAAGCAGGCTATTAAATCGAGGTGCTCATTTAAATGTGAAAACATGTTTTTAAATCGAGGTGCTCATTTACATGTGCAAGCAGGCTATTAAATTGAGGTGCTCATTTAAATGTGCAAGCAGGCTATTAAATCGAGGTGCTCATTTAAATGTGCAAGCAGGCTATTAAATCGAGGTGCTCATTTAAATGTGCAAACATGTTTTTAAATTGAGATGCTCATTTAAATGTGCAATCAGGCTATTAAATTGAGGTGCTCATTTAAATGTGCAAGCATGTTTTTAAATTGAGGTGTTCATTTAAATGTGCAAGCAGGCTATTAAATCGAGGTGCTCATTTAAATGTGCAAGCATGTTTTTTAAATCGAGGTGCTCATTTAAATGTGCAAGCAGGCTATTAAATCGAGGTGCTCATTTAAATGCTTTATACAATACTTCAAGATTGCTGTGTGTCTTTTTTAAAGAAAATATTTGAAATTTCAGTTAAATAACTCGCAAATTGCGTTCAATGTTAGCATTCGATACATGTTTCTAATATATCAAGGGCAACCGGTATAATCATTCTACTTAAGTTTTGCAATTATTTTATGTAAGACCAAGATTTTTGCGACAAAGATAATCTAACCCGTTTAAAGTTGTAAAGAAAAGTTAAAATAACGTCATATTGTAACAAAAGAACAAGACTTTTGCAATGTTAATTTTCTGTTTTGGACCAGGGTATATAAAGTCATATAAAAATAAAACTAGTGGACGGAATTTAAGTATCATTTTTTAGTAACCAAGGTCTACCCTACCCGGTTAATTTGGTACCAGAAAAATTAATTTCAAACAAAATTTGATTTTAAAAAATATCGCGAACACACAAAGGGTCTGTAAAAAATGTTGCAAAGTCCATTAAAAGTAACAGATACGGACACATTCGAGTAACCAATAAAAAGATTATTATTTTTTCGCAAACTTTCATTGTAAACGATAATTGTTGTTGATTGTTGATCTATTGTGAATTATCAACTGAGATAATAAGGGTTATGGTCGAATGTCAAGGTTCAGCGATCATTGTACGGGTTCGAACACTGCCATGGTCCAAAACTTTTTTTACAGAGTATATGTACGTATGGGGTTTAACATTGCTTTTAACAATTGTTCAGCCATATCACAACGGTGGATAATTGTAGTCTAAGTGTTTACCCTCGCCATTGAGGGCTGGCGTGGCGCAGTCGGTAGCGCGGCGGATTTGTAACCGGAGGCCCCGGGTTCAATCATCCGTGGTGCCACTGAGTTCCGTCGGTGTGTTCTTGGGCAAGACACTTTCTCTCAGCCTCGTCCGTCGGATGGGGACGTAAACCGGGCGGACCCGTGTATCGGTCTATCCTCCGAGCACGTAAAAGAACCATAGGAATCTATTCGATAATAAGAGTAGGGCAGGTTCCCGGATTCCTATGTATCCTTCCCCTCTATCTGGGGCGGCTCTAAATAACCTATACTGTGTTGATGAGCCGTTAAGCAACATTCAATTACCCTCGCCATTGGCAACTATGCCTTTTGGCGAGCTTTTCAATTGAAGATTAAGTCCAGTGTTAGTCGAGTCGGATCCAGTGGAGATTACAAGATGAAGAAGAAGAGTTGAGTTGGTGGCAGGTGGGTGAAGAAATCCATCGTTGATTGTCTATAGTAGTTTAAGTCGTAGAAGATTAAAGTTGATTCCAAGTAGATTGTTGTTTCGATAGAAGATTGGGCCAATCGGTTGCCTGCAGAATTGTTACTAGGTCAATCCGATTGCCGGCTCGAAATCGTTTAAGCCAATCAGGAGGCAGGAGATTAAAGGCGCCAAATGTGTCCCAAGTAATTCAATCCGGCTGCATGTGCTGCCCGTGTTCTGTTGGTAATGGCTCCTCCGATGCACTCGCGGATCTTGAAGCCGTTGGCTTGGCTAATTTTGACCAAACTTCACATGGATGATCCTTAGATAAATGCTTTTTAGATTTGTTAAAATTAGGTCAGCGCTACATCCAAGATGGCTGCCATTATCATATATAGTCAAAACCTTAAAAAATCTTCTTCTCCAGAACCGCAGGACAGATTTCAACAGTTTTTCTTTTAAAATGATCGCCAACGCCTAGACTATCAAGTTTGTTCAAATAAAGTCCCCGGGGTCAAAAATGTCCGTGCCCCGGGGGTCCAAAGTTTGTATATTGAGGTTTTGCATGTTTTTCATATAGACATATAGGAAAAAACTTTAAAAAATCTTCTTCTCTGAAACCACAAGGCACAGAGCGCTCATGTATTACATGTAGCATCAGCTTATGGTCCTCTACTAAGTTTGTTCAAATGGTGTCCCTGGGGTCAAATTTGTCCCCGCCCCGGTGGTCACAGTTTTACATAGACTTATATAGGATTTTTTTTTAAAAATCTTCTTCTCGGAAACTACAGCAGCCAGAGGTTTGATATTTTGCATTTACTATAAGCTTATGGTCCTTTACCAAGTTTGTTCAAATGGTGACCCTAGGGTCACATTTGGCCCCGCCCCAAGGGTCACATGTTTTATATAGACATGTATAGGGAAAAACTTAAAAAATCTTCTTCTCTGAAACTGCAAGAGCCAAAGGTTTAATATTTTGCATTTGCTATAAGCTTGTGGTCCTCTACCAAGTTTGTTCAAATGCTGACCCAGGGGTCACAGTTTTACATCAATGCTTGTTTTAAATTTTTTAATTTCTTTATTTTTTATTTTTTTATTTTCTATTTTTTTTTAATTTTTTTTTTTTTTTTAATTTTTTTTTTTTTAATTTTTATTTTTTATTTTTTTTACATAGGCTTGTATAGGGAAAATCTGAAAAAGTTCTTCTTCTCTGGAACCACATGGCACAGAGCTCTCATGTATTACATGTAGCATCAGCTTACTAAGTTTGTTCAAATGGTGACCCTGGGGTCAAATTTGTCCCCGCCCCGAGGGTCACAGTTTTACATAGACTTATATAGGATTTTTTTTTTAAAAATCTTCTTCTCGGCAACTACAAGAGCCAGAGGTTTGATATTTTACATTTATTATAAGCGTATGGTCCTTTACCAAGTTTGTTCAAATGGTGACCCTGGGGTCACATTTGGCCCCGCCCCAAGGGTCACATGTTTTACATAGACATGTATAGGGAAAAACTTAAAAAATCTTCTTCTCTGAAACTGCAAGAGCCAGAGGTTTAATATTTTGCTGTTGCTATAAGCTTATGGTCCTTTTCCAGTTTTGTTCAAATGCTGACCCTGGGGTCACATCTGGCCCCGACCCGGGGGTCACAGTTTTACATCAATGCTTGTTTTAAATTTTTTAATTTCTTTATTTTTTTTTATTTATTTTTTTTATTTTTTTTTTTTTTTTATATATTTTTTTTTTTTTTTTTTTTTTTTTAATTTTTTTTTTAATATATTTTATTTTTATTTTATTTTTTTTATTTTTATTTTTTTTTAAATTTTTCTGTTTTTTTTATTTATTTTTTTTTTTTTTTTTTTTATTATTATCTCTACTGGCCACCATCGAAAACCAGCCAGATCGGACCAGTAATGACGGAGTTATTGCTCTTGATATAGTTAAAAAAGCTATATTTTGCCTCTTTAAGACGATAGTCGCTCACTTCATTGATGTCATAAGAGCCATATTAGCCAGTAGAGCGTCCACATGCCCTCTTGGGCCTCTTGTTATTGTATAAAACAAAGATATTACAACCAGTCAGCCATCAGCTATAAATATCATTATTACAATATGCTGTTTTGTGCAAAATCATCGCAATGTATGCCATATAAATTAAAAAGTATATCTTTTTTTTTTTTAGTTTTAATAAAGAGTGGCTCACAGACATGTTTAATATCAACTCATGTGTTTGTTCGTCTCTCTCTCTCTCTCTACACCCCACACTCCCCCCCCCCCCCCTCTCTCTCTCTCTCTCTCTCTCTCAAAACACGAATTTGACTACAATAACGTTTAAAGGGACACACGGCAATATTGAAGTATTTAATAAAGCACTGAAAATGCGTCTCGATGTATTTATCCCGTATCATGCTTGCATATAATTAAATCATTTTGTGAGTTTTCATTACTTCGTCTTATTCTACCCTAGGTTTAAATATATTGTTTGTGCACTTTAATCAATAGTTAATAATATGCAAAAACAATTGGTTTTATACTATTCTTCTAATTAATATTAATGATTGAACAAATGCAAATTATGCAGAAAAACTAACGGGACGCCGCGAGTTTTAAAAAATCAAGATTGCCGTGTGTTCCTTTAAACTACGATGTGACTCTAGTTTCAGTTCATTCACATTCCTCGTTGATTAGGGTCACCAAGGCAATTTGATTTGATTACAGACAGAATAATATCCACATATATACAATAGAAATATTATCAGGCTATTTAAAAAACACATCAATTAATCATTTGAAGGCCAACACGCCATTGATCAGACCGTTTATCTTTATCTTCAGAAATGTTTAAACTGTCACGATTCAAGTGTCGTTCGAAACCCGTGTTTGATGACATAGTCTGGTTTTATTAACGGCACTATATTGCACAGATCATTTTAAAAATCGGAAAGACGGGTATTAAAATATTCAGTTATATATCGTTCAGTTATTGGAATAACTTGTCGAAATATCTTTGGTAAGAGATTCATTTTATTATATTTCACATTTTCATATATTATTACAAATAATTCGAATTGATAAAAAAACAAACATTTCTTTTTTTCAAAAAATCTGATACTCAGCTTTGTGCATAAACAGAACATGTGGACTATCGCCATTGGCGAAGGGTTTAAACTAATGTTGGTAGAACTTGTTACCCGACCCATTTGTCATTATAATCGGAAAGACGGTTATTAAAATATTCAGTTATATATCGTTCAGTTATTGGAATAATTTGTCGAAATATCTTTGGTAAGAGATTCATTTTATTATATTACACATTTTCAATATATTATTACAAATAATTCGAATTGATGAAAAAATAAACATTTTTTTTTTCAAAACATCTGATACTCGGCTTTGTGCATAAACAAAACATGTGGACTATCGGGTTTAAACTAATGTTGGTAGAACTTGTTACCCGACCCATTTGTCATTATAATATTTATATTGTATAAATGTGGATAATATCCTGTATATAAAAAATATTGGCAATAAAATATGTTTAAATCAAATCCATTGGCCATGTGGATGAACGAATCTTGTGGCATCTTGTACATGACAGTTTCATTCATGTGAGTTCTGCCTTTGGTCTTGTGCATGGAATAATCACGTGAACTATTGTCTTCGGTCTTGTGCACGGAAGAATCACGTGAACTATTGTCTTCGGTCTTGTGCACGGAAGAATCACGTGAACTATGGTCTTCGGTCTTGTGCACGGAAGAATCACGTGAACTATTGTCTTCGGTCTTGTGCACGGAAGAATCACGTGAACTATGGTTTTGGGTCTTGTGCACGGAAGAATCACGTGAACTATGGTCTTCGGTCTTGTGCACGGAAGAATCACGTGAACTATTGTCTTCGGTCTTGTGCACGGAAGAATCACGTGAACTATTGTCTTCGGTCTTGTGCACGGAAGAATCACGTGAACTATTGTCTTCGGTCTTGTGCATGGAAGAATCACGTGAACTATTGTCTTCGGTCTTGTGCATGGAAGTATCACGTGAACTATTGTCTTCGGTCTTGTGGATGGAAGAATCACGTGAACTATTGCCCTCGGCCTTGTGCACGGAAGGATCATGTGAACTGTTGTCCTAGTTATTATGCTTGGAAGGGTCACCTGAACTATAGCCCTCGGTATCTATCTATTGATACTGCAACACCCACTTTCAAAGATTATGTGCAGGTTTCCTGGGTAGAACCAGTACTAAGCACAGTGGATTAATTATCTTGCTCAAGTATAAATAACATGGCCATGGCGAGGATCGAACCCACGACCTTTCGATTTGAAGATCGGCGCTCTACCACTGAACCACGCACTCCACTATTGTGCATGTAATGATCGTTTGAACTATTGCCTTTGACCTTGAGCATGAAAGCATCATGTGAATTATTACCATAGGCATTGTGCATGGATGGAATGCTCGTGTGAACTATTGCCTTCGGCCTTGTGCATGAAAGTTTAGTGTGAAATATTACCGTAGGTCTTATGCATGGATGAAATGATCGTGTGAACTATTGCCTGTGACCTTGAGCATGAAAGCATCATGTGAAATATTACCCTAGGTCTTATGCACGGAATGGTCATCAGAACTATTTCACTCGGTTTTGTGCATGCACGAATCGCATGAAATATTCCACTCGGTCCTGTGCATGGACGAATCATGTGAACTATTCCCTTAGACCTTGTGCGTGACGGAATCATGTGAAATCTTACCCTAGGTCCTGTCCATGGCATGATCATGTAAACTATTGCTCTTGGCATTGTGTATGAAATGAGCATGTGAACTAGTGTTCGGAATGTTGATGGAAGCCTGGAGTGAACTAATGGCCTGCATGTGCATATAAGGATCATGCAAACATATTGCCATCAGCATTCACAGTGCATCAACGTATCATGTGAATTATTGCCTTCGGTCTCGTGTATGAAATGATCATGTGAATTATTGCCCTCGACCTTGTGCATGAACGAATAGTGTAAAGTATTGCCCTCGGTCCTGTGAATGGGTGAATCATATGAACTGTTGTCTGAGGTCGAAGCCGTAGGATCATGTGAAAAGCGAGGACAATAATCCACATGATTCGTTCATGCTAGTCCAATAGTTCACATCAATTTTCCCTGCATCTCGGGCAAAAGTGGTAACTATTGACCGGGTAAGCCATAATTATAGGTTAGGCCAAAAACACGACCCTATTTTTAAGGCCCCGACCGTAAACTTGTGAGGGCACAACATGTTTTTAAAGAAAAAACCTAGGCATGTACGTGTTTTGGAACACTCATATGATGTAATATGTTCAAGAAAACATGTTTTTGATGTTCCTGATTTAAATTTAATTGCGTAAGGATTAATTCTAAGAAAACCAATAAAAACAATCCTACCGACCTACCCTAATTTTTTGGGGGAAAAGGACCAGAAACAGACCTTTTTTGTTTGTTTAGGCCTGATTATATTTGTATTGGGATATATGCACGAGTCCTTCCGCGTAACAATATTGCGCGACTTGGGAACGCAATATGTATACGCAGAAGAACGAGTGCTTATATCCCAACAAAAATCTATTAACCTTTTATTGCATACGCATTTTTAACATATAAACGAATAATTATAATAAAAAATATGTTTTAACATATAGTTTTCATCAAAAATATTTATTTGAAACAAACATATTGTCCTTACATCGTGGGAATTTTCGCCATCCGTAAGTCGATTCTTACGGATGACGGGAGATGTACAGTACTGGTTCTACCCAGGATTATGTGTATGACAAAAACAAATCGACCGTCATATATAACCTTACATATGTTGAAAATGACGTAAAACACCATACAAACAAACAAACAAACCCAATCTAAATATTTGCGAAATCAACAATGAATATATATGTTAACCTGTCGTATTACATTTGTATTTATTTATCAGGGTGGCATGTTACCTTTAAATGATACTTTGCAGTAACAACCTAACAGTGTCGGTGTGGAAGGGTTCTTTTCAGCCTTTTCAAACATGTTATTTTATTTAAGTGCACTTAGCATTAAGATAAAATGAAACTCAATATCAAAAGCAATTTTTAACATATTTTATTAATTTCAGACCGTGCCGATATAAAGAAATCACCGTGTAAACACTCTGAAGGTCTCGTTATCAGATACTCTAAGCTATTTTATGAAGCAAGATGTAATTTAAGATAAATATAGAAAATGTTGTAAATCACTCCTTCCAATACAACGTCAACAGAGAGATTAAGTTTTACTATTTATTTGAGCAGAAATGAAAATTAATTTTTTGGAGTGTTTTCAAAAAACTTCGTGGTTAATGAGAGAAATTGAAACGAATTTCTTTTATATAATATTTAAAGAAAAGTGGAACTCAATCGTTTGCTTAGATTGTAAAAATAAATCAAGACACGATTATGACGGAGTACCTTGAAGTACTCTTTATGTTTTTACAAGGTCACAATACCAACACGTAGTGCTTTATAAATAGCTGTTTTATATTTAAATATTGACGTATCTCTTGTTTCTTTGCATTTGGGATCAAAAATAAATTATCGACAATTTTACCTAAATAAATATTCAGGTGTGAGAATAAGTTACTCGACTATAAGTTAAGTAGCTTTTTAGCACTTTTATAAATGAGCATTAAAAACATTGGGTCCCACCCCCTCCCCATAACCCCGCCCCTAACCCACAACCCACTATTATTATTTATTTTACTTGTAGTAAGCTGGTAAGCGTTCTTTTTTTATATAGTTAATTTCATCATATTTTATGCTGTAAATAATGCAATCATTATTAGATAAGAAATAAGGTTTTATAACGACGTTGAGAAGTCGGTGCTTATCAGTACAATCCAGATCTGATCTGGGTCGTTATCTGATGTTTTATACTTTTTTCAAGGTTTCAGTAGCGTTGCGATTCTCTAACTCACATATTAACATTTCTATTTTAAGTACTTTTTAGACAACATGTCAAGATTAGTACAGGTCGCTCAATTTTTACTATGTATAAATGTGTGTGATAACAATATTTTTAGAAAATGATTTTATAGATTAAAACAGTGATATATGTGTACGCATTGACTACTGGACCTACTGCTGTGGCTTTTTGTGAATCTTATGACACGGCTGTGGCAGTCGGCTCAGATGCTCAATATTTTAACATTGTGAACAGTCATATGTATATTGATATTGTATAGTCTCTTGTAATTCTAAAATGAATGGCAAAGTTGCATTTTATGATTTGTTGTATTGTAGATAATAGTGTACTTAGATGAGACTTAAATAAACTATTAAACCTAAACACACTCACAAAAAGCACTTTATCAAGAGAACTGAAAATAAATTGTTTGCACTGTGTGATCTTTGCAGAATTGAACCAGCCGTGGCTAAAATTATTTTCAACATAATTTGTTAAAACTCTGAATTCTAATTTGTTGAAACAGTTCTGAAGCGATGAATCTGTTCATTCTGCATATTTATTTCTCACTGTTAAACAGGAGGGGTATGAAATGTGACAAGTGGTGTGCGTGGTTCAGTGGTAGAGCGCCGAACTCTAGATCGAGAGGTCGTGGGTTCGATCATCTCCGCGGCCACGTTATTTATCCTTGAGCAAGATAATTAATCCACATTGCTTAGTACTGGTTCTACCCAGGAAACCATCGAGAGTGATTAATCTAAGTTGCAATAACTTGTTTCGCAATCGGTGTAAAATAAATATAAACTAAAATGCAATGTTCATTCCTGTAAGCACCAAGTAGCCGTTTTGTGTTGATGTGCCGTTGAACCCAACACAATTTACAAGAGTATAATCTATAGCCTTTATAGTACATACTGTCCCATTTACAAAATTCCTAATAACACTGAGTTGGACCCCTGCCACAGACCCTGCACGTGCACCTGTACCGTTTAACACTTCAGAATTGTCCTGTATTATCGTGAGTTAGATATGTGTATATAAGAAATATGGCATCATCAACAGTTAATAACTATGTGTAGGCCTATTTTATTATATACTTAGAAGTCAGTTTTATCTAGACGTTTGTCCTTATGTAGTTGTAATAATAAATCTGTGAAGATATAGTAAATGTGTAGATATAGCACACTTGTGTAGACATAGTTAATATATGAGATAAGAATAGATCAGAATAAATAACTTATTAGTTGCAAAAACGAATACATTAAAGAAGTAACTATTTTGGCGTTACGCATTTTTGTTTTCTTAATCATTGCAGTGTCAGCAATGTAACAAAGGTCAAAACATGGGATGTGGAAGCTCTAAGAATGCTGACACCGCCAAGGATGTGACACCAGCTCCAAAGCCACCTCCGAAGCGCAAGTCAGTGATAGTACAACCAGCTGGACAGAGACCATCTTCTGTAGAACTGTCATCAGAATGTATACACATAGAGACAGACCCTGGTGAAGATGGGGTATGTGTGGTAAATTCGACCAATGTGATCATAGCATTATTTAGTTGTATATTCCGAAAATAAGTATTACATTTTTTGTTTCGCTCTTCGAACATTTGGGTTAAACCTTTACTGCAATATTGACGGCAAACTTGTTCGAGCACTTATCTTAAGCAAATATGTTACGTTATGTGGCTTCACTTGTTTAAACAATTTACATAGTCATTATTTTCATATTAGTCCATAGTTTATCTGATTTGCATTAGGTGTGGCAACTTACTGAGGGTACATCAGGCTATTTCTTGAAGAAACTACATTTCTTTCATGCTGCAAGTCGTGATAAAATGCCATATCAATCAAAATATGGTACTGACATCGTGGGGTGCAGGTATTAAGGTTGAATTCACCATATATTTTTAACGAAAACGGGCGCAAACTGCGTAAATAAACCGTGGTGCCTAACCTAGGATAGCACATATAACTGTGAAGAACGAATTTTCTTTGAAATTATGAATTCTTTCTAGACTCATTCATTATGTTAAGGCACGTTAGAATAGAAAATATCATTATTATTATTTTAAGAAGGGCCCCTAGACCCCCTCCCCCGCCCCGCGAAATCCTGATGTATACCTTCTCAATAACTTGAAACCAAAAAAAATAAAAAGGAAAATAGATAACAAAACACGTTTTAATTATATATCCTTGCATCTGTTCAGCCTGGCACTCATACATATGTTATAATCACCTACAAGAGGGTATTTTTTTCAAGAACCAAATAGATGTTGTGGAAAAAGGATACCCCGACGCTTCTCCGTCGGATATATCTACTCACAACAATCGGCCGGCTCACCACTGGTTTGAAGACGAATCATTCCAAAACGGCAGCGACGAGGTCATAGAAATCGAAGATGTCATACGCCAAATCAAAACTGAAAAAGGCGATGATGATGCTGGTATCGACATATTTCTGGCTGTAATAAATGGAGCTCTGAGTCACAGAGGCCCCACACCCGCCATAAAAAAGAAACCGAAAATATCTTTCCGAGAAATAGACAGTCATGCAAAACAGGTACATTTTGATAAAAATCCTTTGTTTCTGTATTCTACATAAATCGAATTATTTCACTTTTATACAATGGTATGTAAAGCGATGATTCTAAGTTTTGCGTGCTTTGGAAGGCTAAGTTATGTGAATGTTACATTTCCTGTTCCGTTTTGAATCTACATTGATTTATTCCAAATAAATACTGAAAAGGGGATTCCCTTAGAAGTGTTTATTTGTTTGTTTGTGTTTATGTATGTATGGTGTTTTACGTCATTTTTAACACATGTAAGGTTATATATGACAGTCGATATTTTTGTGGTGGAGGCATACCACCCACTTTTTCCTGGTAGAACCATACTGTACCACCCACTTTTTCCGGGTAGAACCATACTGTACACCTCCCGCCATCCGACAATTCATCCCATGGAAGTAACAAACACAAGCAAGATAGAAAGTAACAGACTCGGTGTCATCAAGTTTTATTCGGTATGTTTCTTTACATCAAACTGTTTATAGTTAATTTGCATACATTGTCTCACCTGCTTCTGTTGTTAAAGATCAATCAAAACAGGTTAATTTCAAACAGTGGTATATTTTCCAAGTATGTATAGATAGAATTTTCCATCCGTTTGACTATTTATTTCAGTATTTATTTTAAAAATTTATTTTACTGACGGTATTTATTTTTTTATTTTGTTTTTCATTTTTACGAATGTTCTATCGCACATATGCAGTTGTACAAATGTACAACTACATTTCTTCTAAGATGCAGAATACATAACATATATTTTATTTGTTTACCAAAAAAAGTATTTTGTTGTTTAATGTTCACGAATGTACAAAAACACTCATACATTTTACATATTAACAATAACATTTCTTGGAACGGTCAGTGACGAAAAAAAGCCGCTGGGTGTTTAAACCAGGTTCTAGGTTGCACCAAACATCACTCTTACTCTAGCTATTGTCATCCCAATAAACAGGACAGTGTAAATAAAGATATTCCCGCCAGGTTATAATCTCTAACAAATAAGGCAGCATTAGTAAAACACATAGATGATCATGTATAGATAATATACAAAACAGCCGAGAAAGCCACAAAGTAAGTACTCAGTGACTTGGCAGAAGTCGGAGCAACAAGAGAACAACCCGTTAAGGGTACGACAAGACAAGATTAAGGACAAACATCAAACACTACCGTCCAATAAGGATTTAGGAAGACGTCATCATAGGGTCCACAATCTGCCCGGTCATCGCACAATCAAAGGCGAACTGTTAATGGGTCAACCACTAAACATGCAGTGCGTTACAAACTGATAGGGTCATAACCTCTTAATATCGTATTCAATCCTATATTTACATTATGTTTATTCTATCTGTTTTCCAGACTTTAACAATGTAAATATACTAAACCAAATTGCTAAGTATCGACTTAAGAATATGTCAATAATATTCTCATTGTTTTGTGTATTTTGAGCTTGATTAGAGATACGGTTAAACTGAAAAATAACGATTGTAAATCGTCTGCTCTGACTGCATGAACATATTTTAAAACTTTTAAGTCAATGTGTTTTCTTAGAAATAAGTTATAACACATATACAACTGGGTATATAGGATTTTATTAAGTACTTCGAATTAGTGAAGCTTTCGACGTTCCTAATTCTAAAATATGCCAGTTAAAATTATTTTGACATCATGTTTTACTAGCATTACCACTACAAATGCGTTTGAAAAAGAAATTTTCGAAATATTTAATGTTAACGCTGAAATACAGTTACTTAAATTTCAAACAATATTCAATGTAAAGGGAGGTAATTTAAGATTATCCATATTTCATTTTTTTTATAGACGGAAAATCTGCGATAAATGGGTCAAATTTTTATGTTTTTTTCTATTATTTCATACCAATTTTAAGAATTTTATATCTTAAAGCGATCTGTGACTCATGTTATGTGTTTTATCAGTACATTTCATGTTTTCATATAAAGGGAGGGTAACTCTCAAAAGATGTAACAATTTAAACAAAAAAATAGATGTTTTACTAACTATGGGCCAAAACCAAATACTTATCATATATCTATTCTAAAATATATTTAAAATAAGAAAATTAGTTTAAATACAAAAGTTGATACTTAGCAATTTTGTTCAGTGTATGTTGTATATGCGCTAAAAACAGTGTTTCAAAGATGTAATACGTACTGTTGGAACAGCGACCTTGTAAACATTGCACGCTTTTTAAAGCATCTTACGACAATTAGGGGACAGTCCTCAGTTTCGCACAAATGTCCATATAAATCAGAAAAACAACTACAGCTCAGCATCTTTTTAGGTCAATGGACGGTATTAATAATAATTATAAAGTGCATGTTTGCCGTGTTTGTTTTTTTAGTTTTGAGTACATGTACCTATAACGTTATTCTGATATGGTCGAATATGCCTTCTTGGGTTTCTTGAAGGCTATACAAAAAAAAGCGAAACTATCAAAGATTTTCCAAATCTACATAAATTGGCTGATTTCACATTTGAGTAATGCTGGTATTTAAAAGACGGTTTATGTATGTAAAATTTAGCATGCAAGAGCTTGATGAGGGCAGAAATAACCCTGATATGCTTAGGAAAATTATTTTATTGTTATTTATTGACATTTGAAATATTGGTAAGATTGCATTTTAAGCGTGTTTTGTTGGGAGAGTGTGGGGGTGGTAAATACTAAAATGGAGTAAAGTAATATGATAGTGGACCTTTGGAAACGGCCGAACACGACACATACGAAATATTGCAGTCTCGGTTTGATTGAGACTGTTCATGAACGGTAGTGAAATATGCTAGCTACGGTTCACGCCCTCTAGCCCCGGGTTGAGCAAAACTCAATATTCATAAAATCAATAGTACATAATTTTAACCATCCCGAAGATAGCATGCATATGGCGGTGGACATAGAGATCTTTGCTTTGTAAAAAAGTGCTTGTTGGTACTTTTATTTGGTATGAAAACATGGGCTATATAATGGTCTTCAAATAAATGGATGGTGTGATTTATATTTGCTCAAGGGTTCAGGTTAAGGACTTGGCATGGGTTTGATTGTTGAGAATTGGATATTAAACTGTGGAGTGCCCTCTTGGCACGAGAACGTCAAGACGACGTTTCATCATTCAAACAAAACATGCAGACGAATTAACTGCACCTTGTTTATTTAAGCTCCGCCCCAAAAAGTAAATGCATTTCATTGGGAATTGAGGCGCAAGAAGACGCAATAGTTTATTGCGGGCATATGCGGTGAAAACGTAAATAGTTCGTTATACTGACTGGTTCCTTTCTTTAGATACCGCATTTTTTCTTTGTTTGTGTGTGTGTTTTCAAGTTTGTTTGTACGCGGCTCAAAACGTGTTACACCAACAATTATGTTCGTATATTTGCTTTTGAAAGAAAACCAATTTACAAACATAATTATGAAATGCAAGAAGAGGAGCATTTACATTTAAAAGTATGTTTAAAAGTCGAACAGTCAAATTATACAGTCAATCAAAATCACGCATTCACAACAATCTAAAATAACTCCAAATGATAACGATTTACTTTTCAATTACACTCGCCGGGTATTTTTACTGGTTATTGTATTGTGTCAAAAAAACTCTGGTAATTGGATATTCCCAAAAGATCAATAGTTTCAATGAACATACTACTGAAGTAACAAACACTACTCGTATTGTTATTTACTTTTACGATATAATTTGTTTTGTGGGCGAACTCTCATTATATATATATGTATTAAAATGTTTTAAGTTTTTGGTAAATTAACCGTTCAAAATGTTGTTTGGTGTATTGTTTCCAATTCAGGTTTGAAAGCTTGTCGCCCCATTTTATATGTGTAATGGTGTTACAGAAAATGTCTATTAACATTTATTTTTGCTCATTATACATGCTTTATTTTTTCCTGTTTCATACACTTTGTTTGATCAGAGTCATTATGTGTTTAAGAAACTTATGTTAAGTTGTTTAGCTGTATATTGGTTAAGGCGTGGCCCAACGGGTAACTCGTTGGACTTTGAACCAAGAGATAACGGGTTCGATCCTCACCGGCGCCACTTTGTTTGTTCGGTGTGACCTTAATAAGGATACATTCCTTAGCCTCTTCCGTCGAATGCGGACTGGGCTGTCCTATATTTCGAAGTCTTATCATCAATATTGTTACTGTTACTGTTATTATTGTTTTGTTTATTGTGTAGGCATGACCTTTTAAATAAAATTCAATTCAACATTATGCGGTTTATATTGAAATTTAACGCGAAACTATTGTAACTATACTTTTATAAATAACAAGATACGATTGTTTCGCGTTGAGCCCTCGACTTGTATTGTATTTATCAGTGATACTATATACGTTTCGGTAGTGCAGGTATATTGATTAATTTCCCCCGTTAGTGATTCCACGATCAAAGCAATTATTTATCGTTCGTTGTAAGGTTTCCGTCGCGATATATATATTTTTTGTCTTTTAAACACAATTGCTCCTATTGTTGCATTATTGTTTGCCAGACAAATATGTTCTCTTGTGTTTTACATTTAAGTGCGTCACGCGATATTATATATGCGTTTACGTATATTTGGAAGGTTCCGTCAACGCCCTTAAACTGGTTCCATCAGCTGATTTAAACTCTGTGTGTGTGTGTGTGTGTGTGTGTGTGTGTGTGTGTTGTTAATTGTTAATCAATTAAAAAAGCAACACACTCACTAACTCCTACAATCGGTACAGTAGATATGTGTTCATAGTTTCAATACATATATCGTTTCCATTCGTATAGGCTGATCCCGGACTGTTGGATTCGTTTAAGAAACTTGTCAGTTATCTGACACAAGCAATACCCCACGGTGACAAGAATAAAGAACTTTTGACAGCACGTGCCATTGTAATGTGGCTGAGCCAACAAAATATAGATGGCGCTGATGGTGAGGCCAATTTAACATCCCCACGAGGGTTGCTATCATACCTGAAGGAAGAAAGAATGACGTACGCCACGTGCTATACGATCTTGTGCAGGTAAGCACTATCAAATACTAATTAAATCATATGTTATTAAATGTTGTTTGCGTGGATAACGGAACTGAAGTTATAGTTGTCCGCACGAAACGCATGGGGTTGTGTGTTGGGGGTGTTTTGGGGTCCGCAGATAAAAGAAATTGACAAAAAGACATTCGCAGTTGTGTTATTTTTTCATATTCAGCGGGAGTATTGGATTTGTTTTAGAATCAGTTTCGTGTCAGGATATTTGCATGTTGGGTAGTTTGTGTATGTATCATTCAAGAGGTTACCCAGTGCATTTGTTAACATAACAGAGTCTTCAAATGTCACTAGCACGCACTTCTTTTCCAGATCAAAAATGCACAGTTATGTTAGAATATTGTATTTACAGTGGATTAAATAACCCATACAGTACTAAGTGAAGTCTTGCTACTGCATTTCGAAATATTTTCAGCGCTAAATATTTTACTACAAATCAGTTAACATATGTACATAGAATTATCTGGTTATTTATTATCTAAACGTATACCCATCGTGGATGTTTGTATTGTCTTAAATGAGTCCTCTCTTGAAATAAAACGTTTTCATATAAGACATTAATATACTAATGATTATAATTATTGCCGGAGCCTCAATATTTATCCCGGACTCAGAAAGCTGCTATGGGTGTTGGAATGTGTATCAACGTCATTTTACTGTTCATAAAACAACTGTATTCTAGTAAGAATAGCCCAGTAAGAATACCGGGACGCAGTCAACTTGGTATACAGGCATTTTATGGGTCTTCTACTACTTGAATTAGGTATCAATTTCAGGAATACAGTCTATAAATCTTGTCAGCATACGAATACAGCTGGTTCCAAATCGTTATCGTCACTGATTATTGATTGATGTTAAACTTTATTAAAAGGACACACGGCAATCTTGATTTTTTAAAAGCTCGCGAAGCCCGTTTGTTTTTCTGCATAACTTGCATTTGTTCAATACTTAATAATAATAAGAAGAATAATATAAAGAAAATTGTATTTGAATATTACTAACTGCTTGTGTGTAAAGCTATATATGTATCTCTGTTAGAGTTGATGAAATTTTAACTGAAACATCTTCTAAAGAGTTTGAATAGGTTTGTTCCACTGCTACTTATTCTCATTCTCTTATTGTAACTACTAATCAGATTTCAATAATAACAAACATCTAACATTAAACTCTTTCTTCTAAATTACTGAGATTACCTTCACAGACGCTCCAAGTGCTATTATATTATCATTAAGTTGTTTTTTGTTGATAACTATGATAATTTACCAATTCTTCATATTCTAACCATGATCTTTTCCCAATTCCTCACATTCTACTCATGAAACAACATTCTATTTAGTGATCCATTACACAATTTCAGATGTCTATCATATTCATATTATAAAATTATACAACACAATTAAAAACATGTTCATTTTGTCTCATGATGACAAGTTTATATAGTGCTCAAAACTTTCATGATAAACGTGGTTTGATTGTTGACAATTACAAATAAAAAAAGTTTAACATCTACACACTGTTCGTTTATTTTTATCATATTCATCATTCCCCTTACTGTTTACTTATGTAACTGTTCTGAACGGCTTGTGATACGTTTGTATCACTGTTTTCGTGTTCTGATTTCAGAGAAGCCAAGCTCATGTGTACATTAGTCAATGGTTTAGTGAAAGCGGCAGATTATCAACCCGGAGACACTGAGGCGCCATCGTGTCCGTGGACGGCCGTTTACGTGGACGGTTCCTGGCAGATTGTTCATCCTTTCTGGATATGCAAAGCTCTATATGGACATAAACTAGGTGGATGGATCAAGATTGAAAAAGATGGATCTAACCTGGCTGAAAAGGAAGTAACGCAAAGTGGTATTATAAAGAATACGTTTCAAGAATATTATTTCATTCCTAGACCAGAAGAATTTATCCACTTGTGTTACGCCACTGACACCCCGTGGCAGTTACTGCCCGCCGCGACAACAGTTAAATCGAAGGAAGACTTCTTTGAACTGCCATATCTACTTCCACCTTTCTTTGATCTTGGACTGGAGTTGACAAGCAAGAAAAGCTGTGTCTTAGAGGCAAAGGATGGAAGATGTAAAATAGAATTTAAAGCTAAACGATCAAACGCACATATGCTCGTACTACAATACGAATTGTTTGTTCAAGAAACATCAGAAGAAAATAACAATTTCGGAAATGAAATCTTATCTAGAATGGTATTTAACTCCAGGTCAAGCGAGGATTTCGTATTTGACATAAGGTTTCCTATTGAAGGGACATTCAAACTTGTAATTTACGGCGGTCCACATAAATCAACCGCCCTTCGAGCGTGTGAATTTAAACTTGTTTGTAAGCAGAGAATGAAGGGTTGTAACTTGCTGCCACTCGGGTGTGGTGATATCGGCTGGGGCCCGAGTCCTACAACTGCAGATGAAGGATTAGTTGTGCCTTCACGACCGAATGGATTTATTGCCGTTTCGAAAAATATAAAAAAGGGAAAGATTGATATAAGTTTTCAGATGAAAGATGATTTCATGGCTAAAATGGTGTTTATAGCTAGACTGTACGCAGAAGTGGACGGACAAAAGAAAGGATTTGAAAAATATATCAAAACGAGGGTAAACAAAAAGGATAAAACATTGAACATAGCTGTAAGGTTACCTAGTAACGGGGAATATGGCGTGAGTGTAGTCAGTAAGCCACGAACAGAACACGGACCGGAAACTCTTCCAGAGAAGACCGAAACTGGATCCAGAAATATCCTGGTGGAGACAGAAGCTGTCGAATCAAACGATGTTCATTTATATACTGAATCTAACAATTTCCAATTGAGAAAAGAAGAAGCATCAACACATTTTGATACAGACACTTCGTCAAGCGATGTACCGGAGAAAACACTTTGCAATTATCTACTATCGACTGGTGCGCCGCCTAAAAGAGAAAAGGTATTGTTCTTTAAAAACTATGGATGCAATTATTCTTGTCAAAAATAATTTCAAGAGATGTTTGTTTTTATTATTTTGTAAATAATTTTGTTCTTGAAAAATTCCATCACAACATCATTTACAGAATCGATAATTTTACATCAAAAGGAATGGTTCAAGAGGAAACAATTATCACTTTAATACATACATCTGTTAAGATAATGAATTCTAAATGCTTATCTGCTATACTATACCGGAGGATGTACGTTTGATGTGTTGATCCACTTGGATAGTTTTCAAACGTAACCTATATTGTTCGCGGCGCTTGTTTCATTCAAAGGTTGTTCAGAATTAACATGAGCAATTTTATTACTACGTACATAAATTATATATCATTGGAACTGGAATTTTCAGTGGTAAATAAAAATATTAGTTTTAGAAAATCGGTTGAGAAACAACTATTTTACAGCCATTTATTTATATATACACGAGCATCTTTCTGTTTTACTTATATTGCCTATTAATGCTGCCTTGTTGGTTAGAGAATAGTTCATGGCGCGGATTTCTATATTTACACTGTCCCGTTTTGTTGGGATGACAATAGGGTTAAGTGTGAGGTTTGGTGCACCCTAGAACCTGGTTAAAACCCCAGCAGCCTTTTGGCCACTGACCGTTCCAAGGAGGTAGCCCTATTGTCAACCCTTAGGCGGTATTCTATGGTATTTTTTTTATTTCTCAGCCGATGTGAAAAACAAGGTATTTTTTATTTACCACTAAAAGTGTCTGTTTCGCTGATATACAACTTAATTAGGTACTAGTTTAAAAAGTGCATCAAACCTTTGGTTGCAACCAGCTGAAACAATCGCCCTGAAAAAATAGGTTGAGATTCTTTTACACATCATATGTGCACATCATATGTGCACGCTATGTCAGTTATAGACCATGTCACGTATCATCCCAATTGTATTTGCATGTTATGTAGCCAAGTGTAAGACTTGCAAAACAAAAGATGCACAAAGCATTAGCATCAGATAAACCACTACCAAAGAAGATTGAGGAGATCAATGAACGCATTGTTGACTGCAAGAAAGAGGCGGGAAAGACATGGAGATCCGATGATGACATACGTGCGGCCCAGACCAGACTTGAATTCCTGGTGTATAAAAACAGTAAGCAAACATATTCAAGAAGGTTTATGGTAAAACTAAGTAATACTATTTACCATAAAAATGTATTTGAAAACGGATTACAGTCTGTTCTTTTGGCATGCGGCAGAAGTTGGTTAAGGGTTAGTTTTAGTTGATACTAAAATAGGATAAAACAATTCAATTGAAGAAAACCACCATGTAATCTCTCATCAGAGTTACCCATCCTGTAAAGATAAACTACATAGCTAACAATACAACATGCGCCCTTAGGGGCTTTTGAACCGACTATTAACATGATGAATCAAGTTAACTTAATAGTAAAATAGCTATACGATCTAAGAAAGATTAATGGTTTGAGTCTTATTCCAGCAAAAGCATATTTACAAACTGATATAGAGCCTAATAAAACTGCATTTTTGAACAAAGAGCTCAATTCTAAAGTCAGCAGTTGTCACTCGTAATTTAACATTGGAAACAATTGCATAGTTATCTATAAATATGTTAAACTGTGATACTCTGTTTGTACTCTACGATATATACGCCAGATCAAATGTCAGACATAGAATTTAAAATTAAAATTACTTTTTCCCGTTTTTTTAATAACTAGGTCTGAGAGAGGCTCATCTACGACGTAATTTAGCCGTGACTAGGCGAACGCTGAAGTTAGTAAATAATTACAGACACAAGGAGGCGCTCCTGTCGGAAATTCGAGAAACAGAAGAATTAGAACAAGAACTTGCAAATCTTCATGGTCATTCACGGACTGTACCAAAGCTCGAAAAAGCGTACCAAGAAATCGTGACTTTAGTGCGGGTGTCAGATGAGGTCCACACAACGTTTAGGGCATTGTGTTTGCTTTTGGGTGAAGAGGACATTCACCTTGATGTAAGTGTATTTATCATTAAGCGTATTCGACTGGAATTTTTCCGTTGAATAAAAAGAAATATAAAAAGATCGGACAGGGAAAGTAGCATTCAAGGAGGACAGTAAACCACAAAACACAGAAACAAACACGCAAACAGACAAACAAGAAGGCAAAACCAATAATAAATGCAAACGACATCACAAACACAAAAGGGTTGAAAATAGGGCTACCGCCTTGGAACGGTCAGTGGCAAAGTAGGCCACTGGGGGTTTAAACCGGTTCTAGGGTGCACCAAACCTCATACTTACCCTACTGTCATCCCATTACAACAGGACAGTGTAAATAAAGAAATCCCCGCCATGATCTAATCTCTAACCAACAAGGCAGCATCAATAGGCAATATAAGTAAAACACAAATATGCTCGTGTAAATATAATACAAAAAAACAAAAAAAAACAATAGCCTAGAAAGCCACAATGAAGATACTCAATGACTTTGCAGAAGCAGAGCAGTAAGAGAATAAACCATTAAGGGCACTATAAGAAAGATCATGGACAAACATCAAACGCCACCGTCCCAATGGGCTTTAGGTAGGCGTCATCATAGGGTCCACAGCCTGTCCGGTCATCGTACAATTAAAGAGGAAAGCATAGTGGCGAACTGTAAAAGGGTCAACCACCAAGCAAGCAGTACGTTGCAAAATGATAGGGTCATAACCTCTTTTGATAAACTTTTTAACAAGTTTAACAAAGACAGTATGAAAGTGATCATGACCTAGAATCTTACGAAGTTTATAAATCACATCACCATAGAAGTCAGGTTGTGATAGTCCTTGTCGCAGAAGAGTCCTTAAATTACTTTTGAATTTGGAAAGATCAGGGTTACGATAATAACATTTTGTAAAGGTTTTACGAAGTTTATGGTAACGGTAACCCTGATTGAGTAACTTTTTAGTTATACAAAGATTACGAATATTAAAGTCCTCAACTCGAGTACAAGCTCTAGAAAAACGAATAAGTTGAGACACATATACCCCATAAGAAGTTGCTCGGGGAACATCCCCATCCAAGTGGGGATAATTAACAATGTCAAATTTAAAATCGTCTCTCTTGTCATAGGTTTTGCTAATTATTTTACCATTTTCAATCGAGAGATCTAAATCAAGAAAAGAAGCGTTATTATCAGATATATTAGCTTTGTTAAGCTGAAGTTCTTTAGGATAAATATAATTAACCATAGTTGGAAAGAAAGGGTTGTCAATGTTCAATATGTCATCCAGATACCGAGAGGTGTCATTAAAGGCTTCAATAACATCTGCCTGGGTATCTGGTGAAAGACCCAACATGAAATCCCTTTCATAGCAAAATAAGAACAAATCTGCGACAAGTGGTGCACAGTTCGTACCTACTTGATGTTCTGTTTATTGATTTTTCCCCCCGTCCAATCAGATGGCTTTAATATTTATGTTTGAATGTGACTGGTTATATTTAATTCAGCTTAGTAAAGCATGTAACATTCGTCTTGAGTAAAACACAGTTATCGTCCATTTCATAAACAGTTATCATGTACAAATTCAACTCTGTTAATGTTCGTCTCTTTATTTATCCACTAAAATATTCTGAAAATGCACCAGACTTCATTAAATGCTATGTAGGAAACCAACACGTTCGGAGGCGGGGATGGGTTGGGTGGGCGGTATGAGGATATGCCCCCGGGACACCCACCATCAAGCCAACCGTTTAACATTTCTAGCTCAGTCCTGAACTGAGATCAGGGTGCACCTAATGTCATTGTAAATTAAAACTAATGTATTCTTTATTTCAGCATTGGTTTAACATACAAGCCATCATTCGGGAATCGACGCACTCGCAAAGAGACCGAGTCTTTACCAGAATGAAACGATTTCGGGAGGACGAAATTAGAGCAGATCAAAAGGAACGAGTGGTGGCCTTGCTCAAAACGTGTGATGAAGAGAGAGTCCGGAAGTCAAACACGTCGGCTCATAGTTTCTACGTCTGGGTGAGTGTTTCTTTTCTAGATGTTGGCTTTATAAAAGTGTGATATTCTTTTTCCTGTAGTGTATTTTTCAATATTCAAATGCATAGGTTACCTGCAACTAATATTACATATAGGATAAGTGTCAGTATAAGAGAAAAAAGTTTCAATATGAATTTATTTATTCAGTTTGGTGTCTTTTGATTCGCATTGTGTTTTAAAAACAAATGGATAAATAAAAGAGTATTTTTTCCTTTTTAGATTCAGAAAATGGTCGGTGAACGTGAGGAAGACCCAAAGCCTACTGACACGTAAAGGATGGACATTCACAGTTTCTTCTACAACTACTACCACTTCTGTGCTACCTTGTAATTATCAAACTGTTCTTTAAGATGCAACGAGGTTATAATGATCTGACAACTATGTAGTGGACTCGAACCTGTATTTTAGCGACATTGCTTCGCGCTAAATTGCTGCGACGTAGACCATGGTCATCACCGGGAGCTATTATTCTACTATTCAGCTGCTATACTAAATATATTTTTTGCTAAAAACATGTTTATGCTAAAAACATGTGTATCTAGATGTGGCTGATAGTTTAATACTGATACTACGTTGGTGCATATTTATGAAGACATGATTATCGACTTGGAACGGACGTAGGCAATAAGGCCTACTGGTAAGCTTAAATCGATTTTAAGTGTACACAACCTCGCTATTATCCTGTCTTCAGCGCTCAGATTGACAACACATTGTAAATAAAAGTACACTCCATCAAAAGGAAATCTCTAACAATAAAGTCCACTTAGTTATTTTTTCAAACTTGTCAAATACATACGTACATTTACACTACACTGTGATACTGCTGTGATACTGCTGTGCTGTGATACTGCTGTGATACTATTGCTTTTGTGACCCGCTTCACAGATGCTATTATTATATACATAAATATGTTCGTTTTCTGTATATTATATAATACATGTTTACTTGTCCTCCCGAATACAGTCAACCTCCATATGTTTTGCTACAGCGAAAATTCGGCTGCGTGGGATTTTGTAATGAGTCCATCACAAAGCCACTATGTTTCTTTTGTTTAAAGCACCATGAATAATCAGGGACAGCATTTTGATAGAACACATTTGTAATACCTATTTTAGCTACAAATTGACAAAATCATC